>NMRA01000058.1:540310-555994 GCA_002633005.1 Phoronis australis
CAGTGCAGGCCAGGGGAGGCCAGTGGAGGCCAGTGGAGGCCAGTGAAGCCAGTGGAGGCCAGTGGAAACCAGTGGAGGCCAGTGGAGGTCAGTGGAAGCCAGTCTGCTGGCCTCCGCTAGCCTCCGCTGGCATCCTCTGGCCTGCACTGGCCTCCAATGGCGTCCAATGGCCTCCGCTGGCCTCCGATAGCCTCCGCTGTCGTACGCTGGCCTCCGCTGACCTCCGCTGGCCTCCACTGGCCTCCACTGTCCTCCAACGGCCTCCACTGGCCTGCACTGGCCTTCACTGGCGTCCACTGAGATACTAGGGACTGTATCCTGGCCTGCCGTAAGACCCCGCTGTATGCTTACCTTGGTTATATTTTCTAAGCACCTTTGAGAAAGCGACACAAATGGCCAATAATCGGCCATTTTCGTGGGACTTGAGAAATTTTTCAACGCAACGTTTCTGAAACCGACACAAATGGCCAATAATCGACGCATTTTCTCGGAGCTTAGAAAATTTCGCACATACGCAGGGAAAGACCTGCAGAGGGACTGCAGCCCTGCATGAACGGCCTCGGCCTTGGCAAGTCTCTTCGCACATGAGTTAGAAAATTTACTAAATCCCAAGAAATGTGTCGTTTATTGGCCATTTGTGACGCTTTCGTAAATAAGGAGCCTTGAAAACATGAGGTTAGCAAACGTAGCGGGGTCGATCAGCAGGCAGGGATGTTCCGGCTATCTGTGAAAAGTCCCCAGACGACGGTTCACGGGGTCAAGTCGGCCTGCGGGATCTGCGCTGGCCGAGGCCGAAGGGCTGCAGTCCCCTTGCAGATCTGCCCCTGCGTATGAACGAAATCTTCTAAGTACCTAGAAACGTGTCGATTATTGGCTATTTGTGTCGCTTGGCAGAAACGTTGCGTTGAAAAATTATCGAAGTCCCCTGAATTAAATGTGTCGTTTATTGGCCATTTGTGTCGCTTTGGCTATCTCCGAAAAGTCCCCAGACAGCGGTCCACGGCTGTCAAGTCCCGTGGCCTGCGGGGTCTGCGCTGCATGCCGAGGTGCAGAGCGCAGCAGCCAGGTCTCTCCCTGCGTATGGCGAAATTTTATGTCCCGAGAAATGTGTCGATTATTGGTCATTTGTGTCGCTTTCTCAAACCCCCTGCTTTGAAAATGAAAGTAAAGCAAAGCAAACGTAGCGGAGTCGATCGGCAGGCCGGTCACAGCCATGTCCCAACTACCCGAGAAAATTCCCCAGACGGTGGTCTAGGCGGTCATGTCCGGCAACCTGCGGGGTCTGCGCTGCCGAGGCCGGAGCGCGGCTACAGCTCTGTCCCCTGTGTATATGTGCGTAATTTTCTAAGTTCCGAGAAAATGTGTCGATTATATGGCCATAAGTTGTGTCCGTTTCTGACTCAAAAAACGTTGCGTTGAAAAATTTTCTAAGTCCTACGAAATGTGTCGATTATTGGCTATTTGTGTCGCTTTCTCAAGGAGTCTTGAAAATATAACAAAGGTAAGCATACAGCGGGGTCGATCGGCACGCCGGGATACAGTCCCTAGTCGTGTCCCGGATATGCTGTGAAAACTCCCCAGACGGCGGTCCACGCGGTCAAGTCCGGCAGCTTGCGGGGTCTGCGCTGCCGGGCGGAGGCCGGAGCGCGGCTGCAGGCGTCCCCTGTGCATATGTGCGAAATTTTCTCTAAGTTCCTAGAAAATGTGTCGATTTTTGACCATTTGTGTCGCTGTCAAAACGTTGTGTTTAAAATGCAACAAATTAAAGTAAACGTAGCCGGGGGGTACGTCCCGAGTGGCGGGCCGGTGTACAGTACGTCCCTCGTCTCCCGGCTATCTATAAAAAGTCTTCAGACGGCGGTCCATGTGGTCAAGTCCGGAAACTTGCGGGCGGGCCGGTCTGCGCTGCCGAGGCCGGAGCGCAGCTGCTGCAATGGCAGGTCTTTCCCTTGCGTAATGAATGTGCGAAATTTTCTATGTTCCGAGAAAATGTGTCGATTATTGGCCATTTGTGTCGCTTTCTCAAGGAGTCTTGAAAATATCAAAGGTAAGCATAGCGGGGTCGATCGGCGGGCCGGTATACAGTCCCTAGTCGTGTCCCGGCTATCTGCGAAAACTCCCCAGACGGCGGTCCACGCTGTTAAGCCCGACATCCTGCGGGGTCTGCGGTGCCGAAGGTGCAGCGCTGCAGGTCTGTCCCTGCGTAAGTGCAAAATTTTCTAACCCCAAGAAATGTGTCGATTTTGTGTCACTTTCGGGAACGTTGAGTTGAAAAATTTTGCGAGTACAAAGAAATGTGTATATGACTATCGGCGCCGGAGCGCGGAAGCACGGTAGCCTGGCCAGTGGAAGACAGGGGGCGCACGTCCGCACTGGCCAGTCAGCCAGGTGCGCACGGGTACGATCTCATTGGCGGAGCGGAGCCGGGACAGATTTGAGGTTTGCGGACTTTTGTTTCTCCGAGCATCATTAGGAAGTTTCCGCGGGTTTTGGTCGCGAAACGAAATGTGTGGATTTCACCCTCAATAATCGACACATTTTAATTAGTGCGCGTTTTCACGATACCCTATATCGTTCCACTGATGCAAATTAATCAGAAATTGGTGCTTTCTGTATACTTATTGTAGGGTTTAAGGTCTTGATACTCATATCTTGTTAAAAGGATTTATGTTTAGATATAGTGATTGACGTTAGCCATTTTCTAAAACGGCTCCACTCCTTTTCTTTAGGGATGGGAGGAATGTAGTACGGTAAAGTCGCGCGATTTTCGGACGGCCCGCCATTTTCGACCAAGAATAAATATTTCCGAAATAAGTTTTTCATAGTCCACGAAATTCGTACAAGGTCCAAAAACTGTTTTTCAATGATCTTCGAATGTCGGACCAAATGTCATAAACGTAGTCGGATTTTTGTCCGCGACTTTCGGACAAGGAAAATTTTAGAAACGCTAATTTGGGATCGACGCAACTCCGGTGTCACTAAAGCGTTCAGCGGATGATTACTACTCTATAAGGCTTGAATCCGAGAATCGGTGTAACGGGCCTTGTCATTTTTACCTTGTCTTGACGATGTCACGACCGATACTCGATTGTCTTGCGTTTAGTATTTGGCGCTTTAGCTGTGAAAAGAATCCCCGCGTCCCGTATGACGAAAATTTCTATTGAAAATACAAATGGGAAATACACCGAAGGCTGCAGTTTTTCGTTGTAGCGTAACATGTGCTCTGGTTTAATTAGACCCGGCGTGCTGTTCGACTTGGCTTGCAACTGTGACATTGAACTTGCACGCCTGACGTCAACTTGCGTGTTTACGAAACGTTTTTATTTTTAGAACCTCCTGGCTAAAATCTCCCGACGACGTGTCCGGATTTCATCCTTGACGCGATGAGAAATATTTTTTGTTTAGGCCCCCATACACAATAGGCTACAGCCAAGTCTGTCCGAGGGATATCGTGCGTTCAAAGTAGTGTAGATAGTGAACAGCATCAGCCGAATGAGACGGAGCCAAAGTAAAGCTGGTTAAAAATCAAACATATTGCAAGGCCCAGCACTCAGAAAGGCGCGCGGCGCACACGCAATTGTTACAGAGACATTGCATCCCTGCCCTATGTTGTGTAAGTGCCGGTGTGCTATAACACATATCAAAAACTAATGTACATCCACGTAACCGCGTTTCACTACCCTTACAAATTCTCTGTTGCTCTCTGATAAGCATCGCAGATGCAAGAATCTCGCTAAAGAGAGAAGATAGTGTGATCGTGTGCTTCGCTTGCAATGCCTCACCATACGTCTCGAAATCTTCAGTCCAGCGTGCTCGTGAGAGATTCTCACCCTTGCGCCCCTGGACGCAGACTAAGGTAGAGTTCAGTAGCTGTATTGGGAAATACAAAAATCTAGCCAAAATCACGCTTTCAATTAAAATACACAGTACATCACGTAATTTCATGAATTCTTGCTTTTTAGCGAAGTCCTAGCGTTACGAGCTTTACCGCTATGTAAACCTAAAAAAGATTGAACTTGCGGCGACCCAATTTTGCTTACTCATCCACTGGTCTGTGTACTTGTGGTCTTGTTAATTCACTCCCTGTACCGTCTGAGGTACGACACCCTGGACTCCATGGTGTCCAGAGATTAAGATGAATCCCGACAAGGACACCGGGACCCTGTGGCACTCTCTGTTATTGGCGACTAAGAAAATCCTCCACCAATCATTTCGAAAAATGACAAGTCAGTTGAATCGGATTTGGTAGTTGTTGCTTCTTGTGGTCCTAGGGGTAGACTAACAAGAATACAGGACCTGGAGTCCAATGCAACGGGCCTGGAACCTGATAAGTGTTTCCGGCCCGGAGTTCCATATCTTCTTTCCCGGCACAGGACCTTGTCTCCTTGTCCATGTCACCGCCTTCAGTTGATAGTTTTGAGACAAAAAGAAACGTGATCTTAAACTACAGACCATGCTTTTTGTATTACTTAAGATAGTTTTAGAGGCATTTCAGCTGTAAGTGTGTTTAATTGTGTTTGATTCGAAAGAGATAACTGTTACATTGCTAATTATTATTCTATTTTTCCCCGAGGTGATGCCTTACTTGCAGCAAGGGTAAATAATTTTGGGAAGTATTACTAGCGATTTCCGTATATAAGTACGGGAAACCAAACGTCTACCAGGGCCTACACTCAGCAATGCCGAATATACGAACACAGTATAAATACTGCAGCTCACCCTAATTATATCCTAGTGGGAATAGCATTATTTTTAGATTTCAAGCACGCATTTTTATTCTCAGATATGCTTCCCAGGTATGTTTTATGGAAAATTTAAGATACGCAAATTGGCCATATATTCTGCTGGACAGAAATCTACGGTGGATCTTCTTAAACCTGTAAACCATGAAACTTTTATTGAGACAGTTTTGTTCTACGAACATGTTCAACTAACATTCCGTTCATGCAAGTCGGTCAGTACGTTCGCGTTTAAGGCGTTATTGCAACAGGTAAGTGTTTATTTTGTTATGTATTCCTCTCTTCAGATAGTCACTGTTATTCTTCAACAACATTTCTGTACTTATAATGAGACTTCAGTAAACTCTCGACTGTTCATATTTTAAATGTTAGCAGAAGCGTGTGTAGTGTCCATCAGCAGAGACCTGTGGGAAGAACTATTTTCCAGTAAATATATGACGCAATGAAATAAAACGGTCGACATGCATAGATGGATTGTGATTGGTTAAGTATATATTAAGAAAGAAAATTAAGTATATAAATAGTAGACCGGTTCTTGAATTGCCTGGTTTACGTCCTTCATGAGTTCACACTGTCCCAAATTGAATGCTTTCGTTTTTCTGTTCAGGTCGTCACTAATCGATTCTTCTAACAGTCGTGATATGCCCAGTAGCCTATCGTATCAACGTGTGCAACAACGGTCTTGGCAGGGGTTGCACCTAGCAGACTCCGTTAGAATTAGTGGCACAAAATCGACATTGGTGTGCAGCAGGAGGCGGGGGTGGCGTAAATTAGTAGTGACTGAGGGAGACTGAGCTGCGCGAAATTGGTGACGACCGTGGACGGCGCTAAACTGGTGATGACTAGAGGAAACGGTCCTGTTATCTTCCACGCAGATTATCAGAAAATGTTAACGATTATCAGTTTCATTTCACCCACAAACAAATTTCACAAGTCCCAGAGTTTTCACTGTGAAAACGGCGAATCCAGATGTGTTAGGTCAGCTCAGTTGCATGCATGGAGACGCGCCAGTGTATCTCTGAGTTAACAAATCGGGTGTTTCAAAGGCTATGGATGAGAAAGGTTTTAATTTTAATTGTAAAAAACGGTTGGGTGAATTTGATGTTGGTAGCCGATTTGAAATTGCATTCGCTTTCTAGACAGTACGCCCTTATATAGACAATATATGTTAGTTAAACGTGTCTTCAGCTTCGCAGCACTGTACTCAGGCCTATACATGTAGAACGACAGCGCTAGCTTCTTCAACAATTCATACGACTAGGGCCTACCAGGACGACAAGTGGGGATCACGAGTCGATGAGAAACTACTCATTTTATTATCATGATTCTATTTGTAATCTATTTTGGGTAATTATTCATTCGAAGTTTTCATGTTGAAACTGAGCTTTCATATGGAAATACGGTGTTAACTTGCGTTTCGGTTTGTAACCAGCAGATAATGCATGGATACGTTTAACAGACATAAATATATGCTATGTTCTCGTCATTGTTCATCACTTTCTTCATTCTTGAACTCGTTCCCACATCCATTACTGTTACGTTAAATGCAAAATTCGTTAAAATTGAGAAAGCGCATGTTTTGATGGTCGGGAACCCTCTTTGTGCGTCGAATACGCAAGTCCAGCTTTTTATTGGGAAACCATACGTTGACAGCGCAAATGTCGACGTCAGTCTCGGCTGTGGCGTCTCTGTTGTGATGTCCTTGTCTTTTGAATGCTGGTCTTGGCCTAGCTGGTGCGACACATGACGCCAGAAGAGCTCAGCAGATGCCACGTGACCTGTCAGCTGTGAAGATCAAGTGACAACATAGTCTGCGCCTTCTGGAGTTAGCCGTCGTCCAGTGTGGACGTAACGTGAGTAGGCTTACCCTCTTACTCTTTACACTGTGAATAGATCGAACCTAGCCAATAAATACAACATATCCAACGAAGGTGTTACGGTAAGTTCACTTGTTATTGTCAGCCACTCACACTGTCGCAAACCGACATGGACTGTGCCTGTGGTCGCGGTGTGCTTGTAATTTGTGTGTGGATCTTATTATTCTAACGCGTAATATACTGCTGGAGGTCCACGAGGAAGCCATAACGTTCACATAAGGCTAGTAGTTTATTATATTTCTGTCTTCTGAGGTTGTGTTTGTGTCAGTGAGCATCAATGCAAGGGGGGGGGGGAGGGAACTACCAAGGCAAAGTGTTATCATTTCGCAAGTTGGGTATATTGGCATTGGTTGTGTTAGGAAACACGTAGACAATTACATCGTCATCGACAAGTACATCCCCACAAAAAGTTACGCATTTTACAATAAACATTCCCACTAAATAAGATTGGTCCTAACCACAATGGTCAAGGTTTGGAAAATTGAACTAGACCGTATTTATCCACCTTGGCTGAGTCGCGCTCGGCTCACGACCAACATGTCGTGAACACATCCACTAGCACAAGAAACTGTAGGAACCATGTGGTGAACACATCCCACGGGTGAGAAACAACATGACTGCCGGTCCTCTAAATCGGACCGACTCACCCAAACAGGACTGACGCACCTAAAAACATGACCGTCCCACCACAAAACAGGACTGACGCACCTAAAAACATGACCGCCCCACCACAAAACAGGACCGCCGGGGACTGAGTAGTTAAGGCCTTTGTGTGATACTGCGGGTTATGACGTAACCGGTCAGATAGCTGTGTAAAGACTATCGCCAAAATAAAGCTTGACAGCCTTGCGTTATTGAGCTCCGTTACATCCCCGACATTGCCCACAGCCCGGGTAGTTCTGCTCGTCACCTCGTCGTGGAACTTACATCAACATGTAGTAGAGCGCGCGACCGATGCAGGCGCATGCAAAATCTAGGCGTCAACCAACACTCACCTTGCAGTTTGCAACCGCTTGAGTGAAAAACAATCTAATGAACTGTTGTAATAATAAGTGACATGTGCACGCGCCATTTCCTCAGAAAAATTTTGAGACATCTTTCGAAAGATGATGACAACTTGGCGGCAACAAGGTTTGTTATGAAATTCGGTTTGCTGGTATTAAAGTACTGAAAACTTATAACGAAATGAAACCAGTTTCGATAATTTGTTGTGCCAGGTACGCAACCTTGTAGAAGGACAGTTGACTGAAGAATCGGGGGAAAAGGAACCGGCCAATGTAAGCCGACTTAAGAGAACGCAGAATAACGACAGAACGACAATTTCTCTCGAGCGCCGATGAAATAATTTAGTTTACTCAAGGAAGAGTGTCGTTAAAAAAAATTCGCCGGGTAAAGATTTTACATGTTCAGTTTTTTACCCACATCGGCGCAAAGCTGTACATTTAATGTACAGCTTTGCCGCACAAAGGCAGCTAGTATGATGATGCTTCACCCGAGAACCAGAACGTCCGTTTTTTTACTTGACTAACTTTAAACGTCAAATTGGAGAAAATGATTTTCATTTTGTTCTAAAACTTATGCAGTGGATAAAATTATAATTATTTAGCTCAAAAGCGTACAACGAGGTTGTTTTGTGTTAGATTTATTAAATGTTGACCTTTCAACTGTTTATAAGTCACATACCGCAGCCGGGAGCCTGGTGATGAGTAAAACTCAAAAGCGCCGCGTATTACAAAGCGAAGTGTCCTTTGTTGCTCACAAAAGATTTCGGTGGATTAATCGGCACAAGACCTGCATATGCATACGTATATAGCCCCATTGTATGATCTGTGTAGGCCTAACGGTAATAAATTTTAGCCTGTTAGTTATTGCGGTTTTAGTCCCCGGCGGTCCTGTTTTGTGGTGGGGCGGTCATGTTTTTGGGTGCGTCAGTCCCATTTTCTGGTGCGGCGGTCCCATTTGATCCCTGGAGGTCCTGTTTAGAGGACCGGCGGTCATGTTGTTTCTCACCCGTGCATCCACTACCACAAGAAACTGTAGGAACATGGCATTTATCTACCTTCACTCTTATCAGGCTTCTATTGTGAGTCAGCATGCGTGAATAATTGGCTGATAAGCCACCTCTGGAACTACTTTTGGCTGAATGGATGACCAGGTCATAAAATGATAATTAGCCAAGACTAGTTACTAATGCAACAAAGAATAATGTCATAGCATCACCTAGCCTAGCCTTGGTGGAAAGCTGTATACTGTATTGGCTCTAATAAACGCTTAGAAAAATCATTTCACGGGAGGGGACGCTCATTGTAGCCTACGGCAGTTGAAACCCGGTTTCCTAAACGGGTAAAATCTGAAGCTAGGATTCATCAAATTTACGCTCTGTGACGTATTTGTAGCCTATGACAGTCTTTCTACAAACTTGTGGTGCATTGCTATCAACTTCCGTTGTTAAATTACGATAATTTTTCAAAAAATTGTGCTCATCACAGGGCGAAAACTTGCCGACTGATGCGTCGCTGAATCGCGATCGTCAATAGGAAAACTTGAACTCTTGAATAAAAACATAGTTTCGACTCAACAAATTACCTGAAATCTTACTTATGTTTTACAATTTTTAAAGTTCATGTGGACTCCAGATTAATTGCGATTAAGTCCAAATCTGCGCTACATCGTACCCCACAAGACGAGAAAAATCTCTGGATGAACACACATGTTGTTGTCACGTGACGTTTGTTTTGAAGTTCGTCTGCATGTGAGAGTGAGTGAACGTGCGTGTGCGGGTCATCGACGACAGACTTTTTTGTTACAAAAGGCGGAGGATTATGCAAGAAAATGGCGTTTACTAGATTGTTTTTCACTTAAACGGCTGCAACGTGCAAGGTGAGTGCTGCTTAACTCACAGATTTTGTGTGCACAGGACGACGGTCGTTAGCTCAACCTTGGAGTATTATAGTCAAAGGCTCGATCTACATGTTGGGGACGAGGTGAACTACCCGGGCTGTGTGAAATTTCTGGATCTAACGGAGACACTGACGCAGCCAGCTCGCTGTATCAAGACTATAGTCAAAATCCAAATTCTTTTTATCGTGTCCCTGCCAATAATAACGGCATGCTAAAGTTTCTTAATTTTCGTACTTCAGGAACATAACAATAACGTGTTTTGTACACATACGCGCACGCCGCAGATCACATCTCGGAAATTGCCGATTTGACGGATGACAATGAATGAGCACAATGAAATTAAACAACGTCGTTTCCAATTTGCCAGACGGTCAGTCCACTATAGATGACTCTCTTCTTCTTGAGATGATTCTACTGAACATTAGAAATTATACTTTGTCTTATTCAGCTTTCAAGAAAAAAGAAAAGCATCGACATGAAAAGAATTTAGAGGAGCAATTAAATCTTCTTAGAGAAATGATGTGCAACAGTAATTCTGCTCTGCTCCTTGAAATTTATTCAGATTTACTGAAAGATTACGAATATATTAGAAAGGACAAAGTGAAAGGCATGATGCTGAGATCTCGGGCAAAATGGATCGAGGATGGTGAAAAACCGTCCAAATATTTTAGTAACTTAGAAAAACGCAATTACGTGAACAAGAATGTCCACAAACTTATAGACGAGACTGGACGGAGCTTGATGAACCAAAAAGCTATACTGCGTGCAATCGAAAAATTCTATGCAAATTTATATGCAGCGAAAGAAAATGACTCTCTCCAATATGAGTTGGAGGACTTGGTGACCCCTGAAAATATGTCTAAACTGGACGCCGACCTGAAAGAAAAACTAGAAGGACCAATAACTTATACTGAAGCTGCAACTGTCCTTAAATGTATGAAAAATGACAAAACTCCGGGGACTGATGGTTTTCCTGTAGAGTTTTACAAATTTTTTTGGAAAGAATTGTCGCCATTTTTGATCAAATCTTTTAATTACAGTTTTCGAACCGGCCGTCTCCCTACCACTATGCGTCAAGGTGTCATTACTCTGATTCCTAAGGGCAAGAAACCACGTGAATACATTAAAAATTGGAGACCAATCTCCTTACTAAATTCAAGTTATAAACTATTATCAGCATGTATTGCACAAAGGATAAAATCTGTTTTAAATAAGTTAATTCATCCTAATCAAACTGGGTTTCTCCCAGGTCGCTTTATGGGAGAGAACACCAGAGTGATTTATGACATCTTACAATATACTCAAGTTAAGGATATTCCCGGACTTCTGGTATTAATTGATTTTGAAAAAGCCTTTGATTCTGTGTCCTGGAGATTTCTTAAGAAAGTTCTACACTATTTCAATTTTGGTGACGATATTATTCGTTGGTTCACAATACTCAATGAAAGTGTCCAACTTTCAGTCATTCAGTATGGCTTTACGTCCAACTACTTTAACATTTGCCGAGGTTGCAGACAAGGGGATCCCCTTTCACCTTATCTTTTTTTGTTGTGTGCCGAAATTATGGCATCTATGTTGAGGCAATGCGAGAATGTTAAAGGCATAAAAGTAGGCTCTTTAGAGTATAAATTAATGCAATATGCGGATGACACGGTCCTCTTTCTAGATGGTTCAGAGGCCTCTTTAAAATCTTCACTTAACCTTCTTGATCAGTTTGCTAAGTATTCTGGTTTGACACCCAATATCGATAAAACTGTTTGTATATGGATTGGTTCTAAGATATGTTGTGGTGATAGGCTTTGTTGTGAAAAAGATTTAAAATGGGAAAGTTCCCAGTTCACATCTCTTGGAATTACCTTCTCTGTCAACTTACAGGACATGATTCACTTAAACTACGATGTAAAATTAAATGAGGTTAGAAAAGGCATTGGAAATTGGTCAAAAAGAAATTTGTCTACCTTTGGTAAGATAACGGTTGTCAAATCTTTCTTATTACCAAAACTGATTCACCTCTTTTACACACTTCCTCTTCCAAGTGCTACTTTTTTTAAGGACATTGAAAAACTATTCTTTAATTTTATATGGGGTACCTCTTCTGATAGAATCTCTAGAAAAACCATGGTGCAGAAATCTGAAGTTGGAGGTGGGAATATGGTTCATATTGCGTCATTTGTCAAAGCTATTAAACTGACTTGGATTCGAAGATTCTTGAAAAATTATTATAACAATACTTCTCTTTGGCTAAATATTTTATGTGAAATTATTCCTAATATAAAAAATGACTCTTTTCAGTTAGGTTCTTGTTTTTTCCTTGAAGTATCTAACCGTACTAAAAATATTTTTTGGAAGGATATTTTTCATATCTTATACGAATTTATCAATCTTTGTGAGATAGAGGATCCTTTGTACCAACCTTTGTGGTATAACCCCAAAATTTGTATAGACAGTAATCCAATTTTTTGGAACGAGTGGTTTCAAAAGGGTATACGGTACGTATACGATTTAATTGACCCTGATAAGGGATATATTTATGATTATCATACCTTTTGTAAACGTTTTCAATTTTGTCCTTGTATTACTCATTTTTATGGAATTCGAAGTTCAATACTTCGTTCTTGGAATCATCTAAGAGACAAGAGTACTATAGTCACTCCACTTTTTCCAGAACATATTTTTCGAATCTCCTCGGAAAATAAAGGGACTGGGAAAATCTATGAAGTATTTATTTCTAAGTTATATGTAAAACCTGTCGCAGAATTGAAGTGGGAGAGAGAAATTAACTTATGTGATGAAACTCAATCTTGGAAAAAAATTCATTCTGTAATTTATCATTGTACTTCTGATGTCAGACTCAGATGGTTTCAATTCCGTATCAACCACAGAATTATTGGTACAAACTCTTATTTAAAGAAAATAGGTGTTAGTGAATCGTCTTTATGTTCTTTCTGTGAGCAACATGAAGAAACAATTCTACATTTGTATTGGGAATGTTCACTTGTTCAGAAGTTTTGGGGATGTTTAAGAACATGGATGATAAATCAGTGCAATTTCCCTCTGCAGTTAAATATGTCTTCCGCCTTGTTTGGAGACCCAGCCTGTAGATTAGAAGCTGTAAATTTAATTCTTTGCTTAGCGAAATTCCACTTATATAGACAAAGATTACAAAAGACTAAGCCCAATTTTCAGTCATTTTTACGTGAGGTATATGATTACTACAACCTGGAAAAAATTATTTACAATGATAAATTGGATCTTGAGAGATTCCAGGCAAGGTGGTCTTTTTTGCCTAACTAGCTTTTGTAGGGTCCGATAATGTTTCGTAATTTGTTTGATGTACACTAAACTAGATGTCATATTGTCACACAACTATGTACTGGTTGGTTGAGTTAATAAATATCTCTGAAAAAAAAACAAAACAAAAACAACGTCGTTTTACAGCTTGTAAGATTCATAATAAACGTATTTTGAATATTGCAATGCATGTGTTCCAAAATCTAAATAACTTGGGTCCTATATTTTTGTATTCGTGCGCGCCGATTGAAAGTAATCGTGAGTGTTGCTGTGTTGCAAAATCTCTTATCCTGGGCCGATTTGAAAAATTCAAAGTTGTACTCATATTTGTTTTCGCTCCTCTTTTCAAATATTACAGTAAAAACTACTTTTAACTCTCTCCATAAAAAGTACAGTCTGCTAGGTAGATTGTAATCAGCTGATCATATCCGCATGAGCGAAGCCAATTATCCTCGCTCGTGACTCGATGAATAGAGCTATGGAATATAGAGCACTGGAATTTAAAGCAATTTTAGCAACTGTAACATGCATTTCTTTCAACTGTCTAAGAATTTAATGTAAGTTGAAGGAGATGTCTCTCATCGCAGTCTTCAAAAAAAACTCGGGCCTAAGCAGTATAAACTTTTAAAAAGACTTATAGAAAGTTAAAATTTGACTAGATTGAAACATATCAGTACGAAATTAAGATGCCATCTGCAAGTTAAATAAAATACTAAATATTTTTAGTCAGGCATAAAGAAGTACTCCTATTTAAACCTTTATACAAGAAGGCCCAAGTTAATATGCTCTGCAGTATCAATCTGTATCTTGTTCGTCACTACCAAGTTCTTGGACATAATCTAAAACTTGCACAGCTTTCCCTACAAATACATGAAAGTAAGTTTTAAATTCACTACAAAGCAAATTCATCAAAAACGTATGTTGAGGTCTTTGGTTTCATATTCAGAAAGTTTGATTTTATGTTTAACTTGTTAAGGAAAACTAAACTCTACATTAAGGAAAATTACTATAAAAGTTTAAAAAATCAGTTTTGTTCATAATGCTAGAAAGACTAGGTGTTCAAAAGATTTGTGAATTTATCGATTTTGAAAACCATAACGTTGTTGTTTACCTGTTTGTTGCCTCCTATCTTCTGTCACCGTCTCTGTCGCCAGCATACTTCAGGTCAGCACTTCAGCCATCATTTCAATTGATCTTCAGTTTCTGCCAGCTTTAACTTGCATCTTTAAATTTCAAACAAAAATGTCCCGTTTTATGTAATTATTAAAAAATAATGTTAAAAAGTACAACTGACGAAGCTAAGCATTACAGAGTTTATTGTTTAACTTTCTCACAACTATAATTACAGAGGTTTAAACATTTTCACATTTTACAACAATGAGGAAACTATTGATGAGCTGGAAATTTACTTACCAGTAGCATATTTAATTTCTGCATGGTTCAGACCCAGTCCACCTCAGGCTATCTCTTCTGCTCTGCCACCTTTAAAAGTTACTTTGCTATCAGAGAGTTGAGGGTGGCAGGTTGCAATCATCGCCCTTTGCACAAACCCAACACATAGGTACTACCTCTACACTGCCCTCAACAGTGAAATGCACATCAGCATACATTCTGAAACACATTGAGTACCAATCAATAACATGTTAAATGTCATAAGCATGGCTTTTCATTGCTCTTACACGAGCAAGTCTAATTGCTATGGCTGTCCTTGGCCTCGGAATGCAAAATTGATAAATCCTGTATCACCATCGAAAAAAATAAATAAACTGTATTTTTGTTTAGGATTGTGGTTTTAATGTGTTACGAAAATCAAATTTGCCTTTAAATTTCACTTTAATGAAGTTGTTTATTAAAACTAGTCTCTGATTCTGGATATGTTGTGTCCATACGTTGTATTATTACTTGTCTGAATAGAGATAATGATATGACAAAAAGGCAGCAATGATAATAGAGACTCCACAAATTGTTTTGACTTATCACTGCATAGAGTTTAAATTTTGTCATGATGAGTTTGGCTTACTTGTGCAAAGTTTGAAAACCTATGCAATGAGTTTGAAGTGCAGTGTACGGAGAGATTAGTAATTTCTTAACCAAATATCAACATTTTGAATTTTTGGAACCAGGTCAATACACATTCCAATGCTTACAATAACTTCCCACAGTATTTACAAGAGCTTTCCAACATGTGCATGAATTATATAAAACTCCAGTCGAGTTTGAACTTTCAGCTTTATTTATTTTTATTATTGTGATAATTAAAATGAGGGTGGCCTCTTCAGTGATAGCACTGCTTTCCAAGAGGGCCCTCAGCTGTGGAGAACACTGACTGGACTTGTCATGCAAGGATCTGACGAGTTAACAACTTCATTGCAACTTTCTTCTTTTCATTGTTCGCATGCTTTGAAGTTTAAATTTACTCAATCAAACAAAACCATAGAGTTCTGGACATTTGAGCAACTTCTGTACTAAACAACTGACTCGGTTTCTCTGATACCAATCTCACTGTTTTGACCATATTCTGCATATAGACTGAGCATGTCAGGCAGTCAGTAAGATATTTTGCATAGGAGGTTCTCGTTGAATATGTTGTGTAATAACATTAACCACAGCATGACAAAAATACACTATCAACGGTGATCAGGTAATTCAAGAAAATAACTACGGTTTTAAAACTTGACATGTTTTGGTGTCATTTATTAAACACCATCTTCAGAAGTCATAATACAGTGGCCACCTAGCTAGGCCCAGCAACAAGTAATGAAGCACAGATACAGTCAGTTACAGGGAGTGACAATGAACTAGACCAACAATGACAACCTGTGGTGTGTCAGTTGCCTATTGAGATTGGGCTTGCACCAACTGATATGTAAAGCCTC
>NMRA01000058.1:556649-572287 GCA_002633005.1 Phoronis australis
CTAGATGGAGTTTGCCTCGCAAAATCGTATTATTATAACGTTTCTTACCATTGCAGCGTTTTAATATCTTATTACCGCAAACACTGAGGTTAACGACTATGCTCACGCACAAGCCTACTCCCTACCTTTAAAGTGTTTCATAATAAGCGCACACTGATCTATTAAAAGTCCCCCCTTAAATTTTGAGAATTTCCAGTGAAGCGCCCACAGTTCAAGCTAGCGCCCATCATAGCGCACTACAAACGACCGCGTGTGATTTAAAATTGTCACGCAGCTTATATGGTGTGTCACTTTCATTTTACACAACTTCAGTTTTCAAAAACGTCTTTTCACAATATGTAAAAACCAAATCCCGGCTTTGTTTTATACCTCGGAAAGAAAGTTAACACTTGTGACATGCGTGTCGTTTTGTGACTGACCTATTTTTCCCGTACTCGGAAGGTATTGTGGAGCAAACTCACCATTACCCGAGTTAGTTTGAATCGTAGCAGGCCATATCTAACAAAATCCCGGATACTTTTTCAACGGGCATTTTCTCCCTTTTCACATCGCAAATTTAGCTACTCGAATGCACTAGTCAGTTAGAGAGCACTGATTCAACTTTCACGTCGGCAACTTGCCTTGCGCTCTAGAGTCTTTCAATGGCGGTCGTTAAGAACAGTAAGGCCGTACCTGCATGAATGAAGTCAATTTTGAGATCCGAAATTTGTGAGTATTTAACGCTGCAGGTAAGAGCATAATCTAAATATTTTCTCGATGATCTAAAAGTCTATTTTGGCGCGTAAAAATGGCGGGGAAATTTTGCGGCCTGGCATTTACTAATGCGAGCTGGATTTTGAAAATGCGACCTGGGATTTTGGCTAGGTCGCAAAATGCGACCTGGCGATTTTAATAGCATCGACCCCTGCTGAATTGTTTCGAGACGTATGAGTTGTTCATAACTCCATGTGCATATATGCATGTTTCATTTGATTTTATTTCCTGTATTTTGAAAGGAGTAACTTTTTGTGGGGATGTACTGTCTCCCCTGTTTGCCTGCGGCATCTAGGGCGATGTACCGGTAATTGCCCATGGTTGTGTATGCTTATGTCTGTGTTCGTAGTACTTCTTGGTTAGCTCCTGATTTTGAAATCTTATACCATTACAGGTCAATAATTTGCAAGTTTCACTTGCCTCATCCTTCACCCAGCCTAAAATGCGGTTGGGGGGGGGCAAATTTTTTGATATGTTTACTTTTACTAAAAAAAACAGGGTATGTTCAGAGCTGTGCACTGCATTCCCGAATTACAGATTTTTTGTGGACTCATGTCTCATTTTCCCAGACTTTTTGTTTCTATGAAACTGACCTTTTTTCCCACTTTGGCTAGTGGGGGCTGAGCCCTCCCCCCTTGGGTGCATGCATGTGCCTGGCTCTCAAAAATAGGAATCATCAATGTAATTCTATTATATTGCCTATTTTGAGTGATTGCTCAGGTTTGTAGGGAAGATCTAGTTTATTGAATGCAAAAGGACATTGCGATGCCGCTTCTAGTTCCCTAACTGGAATACCCTCCACCCCTAGCTCATGCGGAGCCGTACCGCCTGGCCTGCCATGCACGGACATCTGTGTTCCACGGGGCAAGATAAAAACCTTAATTAGCTACCCGGCCCTGAATGAGTGAAATTCCTGTGACAAAAGAGATTAAAAATACTTCGTCATGCTCCTAACACTGCAATATTTTCCCATCGCTAACAATGAGCTCATTGACTAAAATTCACTACACTCCCCCGTTCCGGTTTGAGGCGTGGAATTTTTATATTTGAACAACAGAGGTATATATTGTAAGTTTGTTTTTGTGAGGTTTGAAAATACTTTCCTTTATAATTGAAAATCAAAGCCAGTTTAGCAAGTGATCATCGAGTCATGGCGACTACAGGATGGGGAATTACCGATACTTTGCCGGTTATTGTGTCCTGGCAGCAAAATCAAACACAGGTGTGGAGCTCACTGTTTTGAGACAAAACTTGTTTTTGCTTTGTCGAAACATTGCCGTATGTTGATGTTTTTTTTCTATTCCTCCCAACTTGTTAGTTTTAAATATTTTTCAAACTGGTTTTCATCATTTTATTTTTAAAACACCCGTCTACTTTGCTTTGTTTCTTTCCGGATTGCAGTCTTTTGATTTTGTTTTTAATCTTTAAGTGCCAAAACAGTCCGAGATTTTAATCATCACCTGTTGCCCACCAACCCACCTCATCTATTGCTTGAATTTTCTTACTACTGACTTTGAAGCTAAAGGTAGGTGTTACTCCTCAAACAAAATAGTTGACATGACTGGGTGATGAGTGCTGTCTTAAAAGCCATTAACATCTACTTTGCTCATCGTTTGTTGTTTTTATTTGTCGTAATTTTTTTAATTGTATACTAAAAGGGTGAACCATGTGATTTTGTTAATTATGATCAGCATTAATCCTCTGAGTATGTCAATACACATGATTGTTTCTCTTCAATCTGTAACCAATGTTTGCGATTTTTAGCTTATTAGCCATTGATTTTTAAAAATCTAAAACCATACTGTGTTGCTTTTTACAGCTGAATACTCCTATAATGTCTACTTTCACCGAATATTGTTTGTTTTTGCATTTTGAAAATTCTCAGAGTGAGTATGCACTGGCTGAGATATTTACTACAGCTTACTGACACAAAACCGAGTCTCGCTCGCACCAGACGACGCAGTCATCACAACTGTGTCAGTCTCTGGCACTGCGTACTCTTTGATTGTGATGAAAACCGCTCAGAGCCCAGCTGAAGAACCAGCAGTGAAAATTCTTTAGATATGCATGTTTTCCTTGTAAGCAAAATATTCAGGGCATAGTAAAGTCATTGAAAAATAAAAACTGCAGGGCCAATACTTAAATTGCGAATTCGAAATATAGCACATGCACCCATTTCTTGTGATTTTTTGTTGAAATAAGTTAAATGATGATGAACAACAAGCTGGTGGTAAATAAAAACTTCAATAACTGATATGTACAACTGCGTCATTTCAGTGATGAAAAATTCTGTTATTCAGTCATAATTGCGTTTCTCTGAAGCTAGTGTTTTAATTATTCATGTTCATACTTCATTCCCTACTCCTAATCCCCATGCATTTGCATGACTTTGTACAGCACAGTCTTAGGGAGAGCTGTCTGAAACTGGAAACTTTCACTTGAATGATCAAGACTGAGGCAAAAAATTTTTGTTGTGATTAGTGTTGTTTATTGATTGATAATCAATGTAAGCTGCAGCTTACTGGCGTCCCTATAGCTTTCGTCCTGCGGAAACGACTGAAAACTGAATTGTGAACAATGTTTTACATTGCTAAACTCAGACTAGGCACAGGCAGCTGATGACTGAGCATTAGACAATGACCTTACTGAAGTACCAAGGCTGCCTTGCACCATCCCAAGAAGTCACCTAAACTGCAAGTCTATGTAAGACTGAGATCATCGTGTATTGCTACTGAAGCATGCAATCACACTAGCTGTGGTTACTAGTGTCTTTGGTGTACCTTCTTTTCGTGTCTAACAAGAGATGACTGTTCTTTCTAAGAAAGTAGAGCTCTTTTGCAATTCACTTGTTAGAAGCTACTATGTTATGTTAACTCTGTAATAACAATAACATAGGCATTAACTTTTTACACTGCCAAACTGTCATGGCACCAGATGATCGGCAGTTTGCATACATGCAACGGAGACGAGATGGAAGTTGCATGCAGGAAGGTGGAGTACACATGCGCAAAGCTGCAAATTGCTGGAGTCAAAGTTCATTATTGTTGTTGTTCAGTGCTACTTATAAATTACCCCTAATGAATGTAATTTGTGATGTCAAGTTTTGCTTCAATGAATTTGTTTGGTCAGGTGATTAGCACTTTCATCAGTAGTATACATATACCTAGGTCAGCACTTAACCCCAGACTTGATTGTTACAAGTTTTTTTATCAAACAGGTATCGTCACTGTCAATTTTGCTTCACCTGCTTATTGATGACAGTTTCGGTTTGCATTTTGTTAGGTGATTCTGACTTTAACTGATGATTCTGTCGGGAAATTTTTGTGGATGACATAAAATTTGGCTGGTGGGGGTTTGCATGAGTCGCCTAATGTGAGTTGACTGAAATCTTTGCTTGCATTTTCAGGTCTTAAATTTTGACTTGCAGTTCGTTATGTTGAAGGCTGATTTTGCCTGCGTAGTTCATGGTCTTAGCACTGAGCATGTATTATTTATGTCACTTCCATTAGGATCTCCCTTTGAGGCTTTTGTTCTCTTGCTTCTCCTGGGAGTTTGCCATGGAACAGAAGTGCCAACTCCTGTTATGAAGATAGTGATTACATGCCATAACTGAAAATGTACAGAACAGTCTTGGGTACTCTGAAGGTGAGCATATTATTTTTTCAGAGATTTTTAGAAAAATGAACTTTATTGCTGTGTTAGTATATTGAAAACTATGTTGAAGATTGAAATGAAGTTTGACAATGTTTTGTAACAATTATAAATTTTATTTTCTTCGAAAATCTTTATTCATTACTGAAAGTTCCCTTTACTGGACATTAACTTAAAAATAAGTGATAAATCATTTGACTGTATGATACTAAATTATGTTCTTGCGATTTTATCGCAAGCTGGTTTTGACACTGGCCAATGCAGAATTTAGTGTCTCCTTGAAATGTAAAAGCTGCTGAAACGATCCTTGTGCTTCCCAATTTGAACTTTTGTGTTCTTTCCACACCCTGCAATTAGCTTCCTCATAAAGGTTTAGAACTACTTGATAATCTATCATACCTACTGATTCCTATACAAATGTTAGCAAATCTGCTAACTGCAGAATTTTGCTTATTTGAATACTATAATTAAATTATTAAACGGAGTTTAGTCTTATTACTCTGCGCGTGCAAGCACAGAGTACTGTTCCCGGGTTTTCTTCAATTTTTTATTATTCTGGGCGTGTAAGTGCAGAGTACTGTTCCTGGGTTTTCTTCAATTTTATTACCTTATTTATTTATTTATTATTGTGATATTTAAAATGAGGGTGGCCTCTTCTGTGATAGCACTGCTTTCCAAGAGGGCCCTCAACAAGAAAAACAGTAATATAATACAATGAAGTAATAAAACAACAATGAAATATATGTAACAAAGATACAATTAAAACAGGTTGAGAATTAAAACATTAACTAAATGACGAGTAATGGTAAAAAGTTAACTAAGACAGATGAAATAAATTAAGAGATTACTCTAGACAGTGAGAGTATTTACGACAATGAAAAAATGACATGATTAAGACAGGCAGGGTATAAAAGGTTAGGTAAATTACAGCCACTTTTTAATATTTTCTTTAAAGGTAGTGATTGAATTGGACCGTTTATTTTCTGGGCTAAGAGAATAAGAGAATTCCATATTATAGCAGCTGCATAGATAAAAGATCTCTTGCCCATCTCGGTTTTATTTTTTTTAGAAGAAACATTGCCAGCAACAGAAGAACGTGTAGAATATACAGCCTGACTGCTATTGAATTTACTACTGAGATATGCTGGAGCCAAGTCATTGATACATCTGTACATAAACAGGCAGAGAGATATTTCTTTGTCTTACTTTCATAAATCCCAGCTTGGAATACAAGTCGTCAACCCTAGTGTCCCTAATTCTAGTACCCAGGATAGCTCTGGTGGCTCTATTTTGGATTACTTAGACTTTGCTGACAAGTGTATCACTAGTGTGCCCCCAAACCGGTAAACAATAATCAATATGAGGCTGAATAATAGAATGGTAAAGGGTCTTAAGAGTATTGACATTAAGAAATTTGCCTAGACATTTAAGTACACTGATTTTCTTTGATAATTTCTTTGTGTTATGATCTGTGTGCATATTAAATTTAAAATTGGGATCTAAAATAAGGCCCAAGTACTTAAACTTGTCAACATTCTCGATGGGAGAACCGTTGATAGAAACCGATAGTTTTTGTTGTTTTAATTTCTGGTGGGTTCCAAACAGCATGGACTTGGAGTGAGTTTATTTTGAATCAGCCAGTCATGGATAAGGGCTAGCTCATCGCTGAGAGAAGTTTCGAGTTCTTTTACTGATCCAGCTTTGATTCTCTGCTCGTCCAAGCGCAGAGTTTTGCTGTTCTATGTATCTTCATATTCTTATTCTTCTTATTACTCTGCGCGTGTTTTCTTCAATTTTATTCTTATTCTTATTCTTCTTCCGACCAACTTTGAGGCTTAATAACTCCAAAATAGGTGCAGGTATGTTCTTTAAATTCTGCATGTGATTTTTGGCAGTACATAAATTTTGATTCGTTATATAATCATATTCCATATTGCACCGGAAGAGGTCATTTGGTGCAAAGGTCATGTAATTTTCAAAATGCTACTCCTTCATTTTTAAAGCTATTTTTTTTCAAATTCGGTAATTTAAAAAATTACTTTTCTAAGTAATAGGTTCATCCAATCAGGTGAAATAGGTCAAAGGTCATTGAGTGCAAACTAAAATTTTGAGCTAGAGATTTCAGAACTACGTATCTGTTTACTAAGTGCGATTGAGTTTGAATTCTAAATTTTCGGGTCATTTGGTGTACCCATGGGGTCATTAGGTGCATTTTTCTTCTTAAAGTTTGACCACTTCATTCATCTTGTATTCTGAAGTGCTTAAAGTAAAACATCTGTGATTATTAGCATTAACCACACTTTTAATCGAGTTAGCAATTACTCCCTCATCGGAGCTCATAATGCACCGGAAGAGGTCAATTAGTGGAAAGGTCATCAAAAAATTAATATGTAATTTCTCCTACAATTTTAAAGAATTCCTTTTCATATTGGTAAACGGGTTGCTGTCAGTAACTTCCCATAATAATTCCAGTAATAAGCACGCGCAGAGTCCGTTATTGTCACGTTGTGACAATAATCTTTCTAGTTCTTCCTATTCTTCCTTCCTTTTCAGAATGTTATCACTTTCACATTCATTAGTTAACAACAATCATATTCAGAATCCTTGATAAGATGATCTAGAGGTTTTTATTAATTATATTTTTTTGACCCAAAGTGCACCGGAATGACCCAAAACTGGTCAAGGAGTGCATTTCATAAAAGTGCTTCTTTTGCATGGTTCTTAGATAGACTCTTCGAATTTTGTTAACGAGTAGGCACTAGAGAATTACATCCGAAATTTACTTGGAATTCCAATCCGATCAAGGGAGCCGAGTTTCCGGGTCAAAGGTCATTAAGTGCAAATGTGATTTTCAAGCTAGATCTTTCATAATCATGCATATGATTGCCATTCATGAAGGAAATTTAATCACAAACTTTGGGGTCACTAGGCGCAACTTTGGGGTCGTTTAGTGCAGTTTTCTGTTTAAGTTAAGACTTTTTCAATAAGCTTGTACTTAAACGATGCAATAAGGAGAGCGTTCATATTCATGGTCGTTCTACCAATTGCCAACCAAATTCTATTGATCACTTGGATTTGACTCAGAATGCACCGCAGTGACCCGAAATGAGTCAAGGAGTGCATTCCGTCAAATTGCTTCTACTTCTACAGGTTTTTAGATAGACTCTTTGAATTTCGTTAACAAGTAGGTACTAGAGATCTGCAACCGAAATTTACTTGGAATTGCAATCGGATTAAGAGGATCCAAGTTTCTGGGTCAAAGGTCATTAAGTGCAAAAGTGATTTTTGAGCTAGACTTTTCATAATCATGCATATTATTACCATTCAAAAACTATGTTTAGTCACAAACTTTGGGGTACTAGGTGCAACTTTGGGGTCATTAAGCGCAGTTTTCTGTTAAATTTAAGACATTTTCAATCATCTTGTACTTAAATGATGCATTAAAGAGAGTGTTCATATTCATGGTGGTTCAACCAAATGGCAATCAAATTAGTATGATCACGTGGATTTGACTCAAAATGCTCCGGAATGACCCAAAACGGGTAAAGGAAAGCATTCCGTCAAATTGCTTCTTATTCAGGTTTTTAGAAAGACTCTCCAAATTTTGATAACAAGCAGGCACTAGAGAAGTGCATCCAACTTTACTTGAAATTTAAAGGAGAATGCCACCCAATTTAATTAGTCTTTTTTACCGTCTTAATGGGTCTATATCCTCATCGCCTCTTATACGGTCGACCTCACCTTGCCGAGAGGTGTCGCGTTAACCTGTGAGGAAGGTGAAAAACGACGCAGCAACGTCAGTGGTTCGTCTGCAGAGTGAATGCCGCTGTATTGCGGTGCATTGTTCCCGCTTGTCTGAACTACGAAGCTGCAAAGAAAGCGGGTACATCATTTTTTCGACTTCCTCGAGAGCCCGAAATGCTTAGGAAGTGGCTCGCGGTAGTGAAGAATGAAAGTTACGCTGTTAATAGCAAGTATGAGGCCGTGAAACATCTTCGTGTCTGTGGCCAGCATTTCGTCGACAGTGATTTCTCTGTCGAAATTCCGGCTTACCAAAGAACTATTCATATCTTCCGTTGCCTGTTCATGTTCACAGCGCCTCTCTAGTATTTCTTGATCAGTGTATTGCTCTTGACTAAGTCGGGATTGGTGCCGGGCGAGTTGCCATGTACTGAGACGTTTAGTATTCTGTGTTCTGTTTCAAAATGAATTATTCTCATCCTAACCAATGCTTATATAAAACTGAAACAAAGTCCGTCTCATTAGATACAGTTTGCAATGTCTTTGTAGTAATCGTGAGTGCAAATGTTGAGAAGCCAGCAATGAATAAACCCCTGCGTTACCAACTTTTGACGCCGGCAGGCACCGAGGCCGTGTGAGCGCATGCTAATTTAGTGTTTGCTGGCAGAAACTGTTGTGAAACAACTTGATTTCCGTACCACGGCCAGGGCCCGGTCTCCAATCTCCGTACTCAGACTCGAATCATGCTCAAACTCACACTTCATACTCAACTCGAGTACAGACTCAGCTTTGGTGTATTCAATGTCATACTCGAAAAATCTGTACTCGAAATTTCGAGCACGTACTCAGTTTTCGAGTGTACTCGAACTGAAGTGTATCTCATCTATATTTCGAGTACGATTTTGAGTAAAAATTTGGAGTCTATGCTCAAATTTCAAGTTTGGTATGGCAGTGTGCTTGAAATCGTACTCGAAAATAAATACGAGCCAGAGAACAAAATATCGAAAAGGAACCAAGAAACACAGCAAATCTAAAAAAATAAATCCTCTTACCGTATCTCAGCACTTCAACTTCAGTTCAGAGATAATAGTTTTCATCTTAAATCTTCTTATTCTTCACCTTATTAATCCGCCGTATCACTGTATGTTACGGCAGCCATTCTACTTCTACAATTCCTGGCAACAGGCCTCAATGTAATCCCTTGTCGGCGAGTCGTAACAAGCGTCGAAAGCAGTTGTGGGAAAAGTCGCGTGAGAAGTTTGTGCTGCCCTTATTTCGGTATGTGTGCCTACGTTTTGTAGGGTTTCCAAAGGACGAGGAGGGGAGGGAAGTTAAAAAAAGTTCGCTTCCCTGTCAGGTACATTTCTCATCATAACTTAGTCATCTATAATTCCTCAATCCCCAAATGGAATTCCAGACTTTGTTTGCCGATTTCTAAGTAGACGTCTCGTCCCGTTCACTGCCACTGGTGAACTCTGAATGCCTGCACAAGTATTGTTTTTTAACTCACGTGCCAAATGTCAACTCACTTGATACATCCCGGTAAAATACAAAGATACAGTATCAAAGTTTGACATCAGCGTAGGCCTACACAGCAATGGGTTTTATGTCAAGACTAAATTAGCAACAGAGATGTGATGTGATAAGCTGTTACAAATTTCTGACGACATTTTCGGGACTGGGTGAGGAACTCAAGAAGTAAAGCTTAATAATTGCCAAATGTATCAAAGAAATGGCATAAGAATATTTATTGAAACTAAAAACTGAATAACAGTTACAGAACACTCAGAATTCCACGTTATAGACATACTGTTGTAGTTGTAGCGACAGCAGACGATAATGTAGGCCTAGTTCTTGGGGTGGTCTATTCCAATAGGAAGCGATGAATCAGCGCGGCTTTGCGTGATTTTGCATTTCACATCATAAAGAGTTCCATAGCAACTCGAGTATGAGTGTCAGATTTGAGTACGTTTGGAGTCTACTCGAAATAAGACATTAGATACGCTTTTTTGAGTACGACTCCAGTGAGCACGATTTTGAGTATGAAATCTCGAGTATGAGTATGAGTCTGAGTACGGAGATTGGAGACCGGGCCCAGGTGTTTGGGTAATCTTTATTTACATTTACATTACTCAAATAATGATTGTCAATGTTTAACTTTTGCCCTGGAGGTGCTGTGGCCAAAGTGGAACCTGAATTCGCAGCCCCCGACGAGTAAATAGATTTGCAGTTTCGTGGCTCATTCACCAACATAATCACGTGCACATTACTTTGGCTCACTAGTATAGTATTTTCTTGACTGAACTTTGGCTGGTTTATGTTCGTGATGTCTGATCAGTTTCCGAGCCACTGGCCGGGATAAGGGCGGGGTCGATCAGGCCGGCCGCGATCGGGCTCCGAGCCACTGGCCAGGATAACGAGTATTTTGTGTTTAGAACTCAAAGTCACAAATCTAAACAACACAGATCTAGGTTCTCCTGTCTGTATCTCACGGAAAATACTTTGAAATTATCTCCGAACAGACCCCAAACTCCTTTGTTGCCGGCATCAAAAGCCAGTAAAGCAGTAGTTTATTCATTGCTGTCGCAAGGCATTACAAATTATATCTTGAGACAGACTTTGTTTCAGTTTCATATAAGCATTGGTTAGGATCATTTTAGAGTGAGAATAATTCATTTTGAAACAGAACGCAGAATAATAAACGGTTACATGGAAACTAGCCTGCCGCCAATCCTGACTTAGTCAAGAGCTCATCCGACAAAGACTTCACGGGTCAGATCGTTAGGTTTCACAGGCTATCAGTTCAAACCGCAAGATCAAAAGTCCTCAAGGGATTTCCATAAAATTTGGCAGATTAGGCATCTATTAGTGAGGCAATGCTAGCCATTCATTTTCGGATTGATTCAAGGTATTTTGCACCACGTAGTGGCTATTTTTGTTGTTTTCGAGTCTGTTTTTTGGCATCCATCCCTCTGTCAACGAAACCACTCTAAGGAATGATTGTGAAAATTGGCATGTATCTTCATATTATGAAGAGGACGGTTGACGATGATTTTACAATGACTTTGACCACTGTGGTGCCTCCTAGTGGTATTTTTTTAGCCCATACCTGTATCGCCTAAAGCCTTCTGCAAGATTGTTATTAAATTGAGCACCTGCATTTATACGAAGTTAACAGCAGAAGACCACGAATTTCAAATGGATCCGATGAATACTGCTCCCTTACTGGCAACTTTTTGGTTGCCTCTATTTCTCTGAATTTCCTCGACGAATTTTTATGAAATTTGATAAATAGCTTTCTTTTAAAGAAACAATGACATTTTCGGGTTTTTTGAGGGATTCGATGTATTTTGTGCCATCTAGTGGCCATTTTTACTGTTTTCTAGTTTGTTTGTGGCGTCCGTGCTCTGTCAATCAAACCACTCTTAGGATGATTTTGAAAATTGGCTTTGCGTGAAAAGGCGGTTGACGATGATTTTCCGACTTCAATTACTGTGGCGCCTCCTAGTGGCAGTTTTGTTTTTTTGCGCCCTTAGCTGTATCTCCTAAGCCCTCTGCAGTATCTTTATTAAATTTAGCAAGTGTATTTCTATAAAGTTGGCAACGGAAGACAACTTTCAGACAGATCTTCATGTGAGCCCAACTTAAGGGAATTTTCTCAATTCTTATACATTGACCGAAGATTGTTAAAGCTAAATCCACATATTGGCATAATTACATTATCAACACTCTAACATGTAATGGAAATGTAGTAATGATTAGCTTCTTTAAAACTACCATTTCCACTTGATATTGATGTATGTATAATTTACTGGTCGCTAATGGAATTAGATCTCAGACCAGAATGCACTTAGGCCATGCCCCTGCAAACCTAGTCCAACTCAGAAAATATGGCATACATTGCATAACAGCTGATTCTTTTCGATATGGTCCCAATGATATTTTGCCTAAACTGTTCCTGGTATGGAGCCACACAATTATCAAAGGCCCTGGGGAAAATTACCTGTTATATATTACAACACGTTGGGTTTCCAACTCAGGGAGAAGAGTGTTTCATAAAAATTTTATGTCCTCATGCAAAAGCTATTCCTGAGACCAGCATAAAGCATAATATGAGAGTTTCAAATGAATCCAATTGGATGTGTCTTAGATATGGTGTTGTGCAGTTAGTCAAATTTGGACACTTTTCTTCGTCCTACATAACCTTAATCCTTAATCTTTTTCAGTCAATTTCTGAACTTTGGTATCAGTTTGTCATAATATACCGTAAACGTTCGGGTTAACGCCCATGCTCTGTTAACCACCCACCCCCTACTTTAGTTGGATTTTCAATTTAACCGCCCATTGCTCGGTTAAGCGCCCACTGCGATTTTTGAAGATTTCCAGTTAAGCGCCCACCTCTCAATTAAGCGCCCATCCTCGACATTTAAAGAATGAAGATTTAGCGCCCAGTGCTAAGGAAACGGTGATTCCCCGATGATCACAATGAGCGTAACAACGCCGGGCCTCGGAGACGGTGGTTTAGCAATGTGAATTACAATACAAGTAAGGAGTTATTGTCTTGGGTCATGGACTCACTTCAAAATATAATACTTTAATGTTTTTGTCACTTTATTTTCTTCCCATGTTTGCAAAGTTTAAGAACGCCGCCGGCGTCAAAACCTCCGCTTTCAGCGACTTTGTCTGCCGCACTGAGTTTCAGTCTGCAGTGCACTAGATAAAATATATATTCGAAAAAATCAGGCCAGACAAATGTGACAATGGTTTTGCCAACCCTCCAAATTCTCTTAAGGTGGGAAGCTCTGGTATTTTGAAGAAATCTCACAACTCACGGAAAGATGTCAAATTCTCATTTTGATGAATGTAACTGCCGGGTTATAGAGTACGGGTTATAGAGTACGTGTGGCGACTGAAGGGACAGTACAAGTGCCTTACTGGGTTACCGATTTCGTTGCTGCCTATCGATTTCTGAATTCAAAGGTTGGCAATAATGTATGTTTTTGTATGATCTTGAAGTAATAAAAAACTGCTAGTCAAATTTTGTTTTTCGCTTATTGCATCTCAGTCAAACTGGCGTTAGCAGATTTAACTACTGTCGCTGGCTGTTCTTTATTTTTTCTTGCGTCAGCCCCTGTGACTGAGAATTATCGTTACCTCATTCCCTTTTTAGCCATCCAGAATAATTTTGTTTATACATTGGCCAGTTCCAGTCTGAACAAAAATTCTTACCATTCGAGTCTGAAATATCTACGGCATAGATTGACTGAAATTTGGCAATAGTGGGTAGGAGGTGCACGCAGCTAGCTACGGGCATGGGCTTAGAGAGCATCGAGCTGGGAAACATCCGATGAATTGACTTGACATCGCAGTTTTGGGGAACATTGGTCAATGGAGGGATATCGTAAAGAACTGGGTCTTTCGTAACAACCGCTTAAAAGTACATAGTCACGCCCGTTCTGTCTGTTCCTTAGGACTGTCGCTATCCTATTTTGATGTGTGAGTTAGTAGTGGTGCAGGCGCGCAAGTTCCCACACTTTGGAGTGCATGTTTCTTGACACCAACGTGTGATTGACAGGTGATTCACACGTAGGCCCTACGTGCGTGCTGAATCCCGCCGCTATCGCGGCCATAAAAAACAAGACACATTGAAAGAGGCCGTTATATTACTGTTTACGGCATTTACAAATCACGATTGTCAGCCAACTGAGACATTGCGTGCTAACAGCGCGGTCGAACAGTGCCGCAGTGCGATATTGTAGGTGATATAAATAGGATCTGGACATCTTGCATGTAAAATAAATGTTTTTCCACCACGAAGTTTGGTAAGGTGATCATCTAAGAATGAATTGAAACATCGCTGTTTTGTGACGTTTTATCACATATTCATGCCGTGGCTCGAAATTTTATTCTTGATTGACGAGTGGCTCACGGAAGCTTAACCCCAATTCGTGTCTTACTTTTTTGCCGAGCATGTTTTGCGCAACGGCAAGTGAGCAATGCCAGGGGGTCGAGATAAAACAGCTAGCCGCAGAACCATACGCAGAAAATGTCATTGAGTCACGGAGTGTCGACTATAAACATTCCAAACACAAAAAACATCTAAATTACGTTTTTCAAACTATATTACAACTGCTCTCTATGAACTTGACAGCTAGTACGAGGTGACCTCTGCAACGCGTGAAGCTTGCACGCGCGCACTTTAGCAAGATCACATCTTGAAATAGTAGCAATCAAAGTTGACGCTGCGTGGTCACTGGTCGTCTGCGCTCTACAGGGCAAAGTAACAAGACCGCAGGACGGCACAGGGCTATTACTCAGCAATTCTGTAAATTTAATAGTGAATAACTAATAGGAGGGCAAGAGAACCTTTGTTGGGATCATCCGCAGTTATAAAAAATTTTTCCGTCATGTGGCGACGTGACGTTAAAGCTCTTTGAAAAATGTTACGCTTTCCGAGTGCGTGTGTGCTGTTGGGACTTGGATCACGAGGTAAGATTAACCGCCCAGGGCGGTTGCCTGTCGTAATAAGCGCCCATGTTCAGTTAACCGCCCACCCTGGATTTCTTGAAATTTCACATTTAAGCGCCCATGTCTGATTAACCGCCCACCCCCGATTTTTTGGGTTTGCCAATTTAATCGCCCAGGGCGTTAACCCGAACGTTTACGGTATATGACTTTATATGTCACCTTCACGTGTTGTTTCACTGTAAACAAGCTTCAATATTACTTCGCAGTTAGCACATACAAATTTATTTAATTTATTTTCGGAGAAATGAGTATGCCAAACCTTGAGTTATGAAGAACTTTATCGAAAATGTTTTTAAAGTGTGAACATAGGCAAGTCTCCTGTGGGATTTTCACTTGAGCAAAGACCTTGCCAAAGCTTCATTACATTTTAAAGAGCTTTGGAACTCCCAGGAGATTGAATTATCTTGTTAATAAATTGCAATATTATATGATTTGGACAGATTATGAGTTATGCACCCACCAGTGGTTAGCATGTCGGTGTTAATAATTCTCAATATTGACCGCTCATACCACCATATTGACCGCTCATACCACCAATTGGCTGCTCATACCAGCATATTGACCGTTGCTGTGTTAACAAACTTTTAACTTGGTGTAAAGAAATTGTGAAGAATGATCAGCATTTCCAATTTGGAACCGTGCAAAATCAATTACTTTGCTCAAGTCTGAACTTGTACCAAATTATATGAAATGTGCAATATTGGCTGTCTCAAATTCAAGAATAATCAGAATCTTGTCCAAAATTTTGGAATTGATGTTTTAAAATACAGGCTGCTTTGGAACATATCACCCGTCAGAAACATCACTGACTTTGAGCATGCATGATTTGGTACCATGATTACAAACCGAAACAATCTTGTATGAAGTGAAGCACCTTTTGAAAAATCCAAGAAATTGAACAGCTACCGTATTCGCCGTAATAACTACCAGCGCGCTTAGAAAAGTTCGTTTCCGGGGGGGGGGGG
>NMRA01000058.1:577246-693187 GCA_002633005.1 Phoronis australis
ACAGATATTTTGAAATCATGGTTGTCGCAGAAAACAAATAAATATACGTCTCCAGATATTCAAAATGAAGCGATCAAACTGATGGCTTTAAAAGTTCTCCGAGAAATAGCGTCGTGCATTCGCGGCAGTCCTTATTTTAGTATACTGGCAGACGAAACTACTGACGTGTCTAATAGCGAACAACTCGTCGTTTGTATCCGATGGGTAGACGAATCATTACAACCCCATGAAGATTTCATCGGATTTCGCCGCTTGGAATTGATGGATGCCCAAACAATTACGTCACTTCTAAAAGACGCACTGTTGCGGATGAACTTGTCTTTAAGCAGATGCCGTGGTCAATGCTATGATGGTTGCAGCACAATGAGTGGGTCCAAAAATGGAGTCGTTGTCAACATTAAACAGGAAGAACATCGCGCCCTGTACACACATTGTTATGGCTGCTCAGATAGTATCAAACGATGCAAGCTGATGGCAGATGCTTTAGACACCACGTACGAAATTACCAAACTGATAAAAAATCTCCCAAACGTGACGCACAGTCAAAAATCTTTGGCACAGTTGAATAAAATACGAGATGCGTTGCTTGACGACAGAGAAGTGGGTAATATTCGGCAACTGTGTCCAACGAGATGGACCGTGAAGGCTGACGCTCTGAATCGTGTGATAGGTAACTATGATTGTTTACAGGAACTCTGATCCTGGGGAGTCCAAAATTGCAATGATTCAGAAATGAAAGCGAGGATACGTGGAATTCAGTCTCACATGACACAGTTTAGTTTCTTTTAGGGTTTAGTACTTTCAGAGCGCCTGTTGGTGCATGCTGACAATCTGAGTACAACTTTACAAAGCGTTCAGATGTCCGCGGCTGAGGCTCAAAAGATTGCCAAAATGACCCTTACTACATTAGAACGGATGAGAAACGACAGAGAATTTAAAAACTTCTGGGATGAAGTCCTAGCTTGTGCAAAGGATCATCACGTCAAAGATCCTGGTCTCCCTAGACGCAATAGAAAACCCGCTAGATACGAAACAGGAAATGCGCCTCCGGAGTTTTCTTCGAGTCCAGAAGATTATTATAGAAGAATTTATTTTGAAGCTCTTGACAATATCATTGCATCAATACGGGACAGGTTTGATCAAGAAGATTACAAAATTTATATGCAGTGTGAGGAGCTGATACTCAAGGCGGCAAAAGGGGAAAACTTTGAAAATGAATACCAAGATGTTATCAGTTTTTATGAAGATGATTTTGATTCAACACTGCGCTGTCACCTGGCTACGTTTGGGGCCAATTATGCACAGGATGGTAGTCAAGAGGTAACATTGTCTCGTGTTGTGGATCATTTGCAGAAATTATCAGCCGGTCAAAAACACTTGATCGAAAATGTAATTAAACTAGCAAACTTGCTGTTAGTGATGCCTGCAACAAATGCCAGTAGCGAACGAGCATTTAGTGCTCTTAGGCGTGTTAAGTCATATTTACGTTCCACAATGGGACAGGGGAGGTTGAACCATTTAATGTTGCTCCATGTTCACAAAGACATGTGCGATAAGCTAAATTTGGTGGATGTGGCAAACGATTTTGTACGAGGAAGTGAAATGCGAAAGGCACAACTCGGGGTTTTTACCACGTTAGACTTAGCTGCAGCCCGAGTTCCTGTGTGCAGCAGGGCAACGTCCACTGATTTATGTTGAAGAGTAAATAAAAACATTTATAATTATTTCACACCTTCATTCTTACTGTTCAGCAAGAGTAATCGTATGAGCGGCATGTATGTTGCTCCAAAAATTTCCAGTCAATCTTAACAAAAAATTAACTCTAAAAGTACAGCATCTGTTACACACCTTATTATTAGTAGACAATTTTTTTCATATAATTCAAAACGTACCTAGTGGTTGCAGTAGTTCATTTTACAGCGTTGATATATACACCCCAGTGCAACGCAATGGTTTCGAAATTAGAAGTTACGTATCGACCAGGGTCGGTGCCCCCCAATAATTTTTACCTTCCTACGGGCCTGCTTGTATACATGTTTTGTTGTTGAACAGACTCATTGCTAATTGAATCATGAAATGTATTCAAATATGAAGGTAGAGAATTACTTTTGAGGGTTTTTGTACAAACATTTGGTACGTGCACTTACTCTGTAATTTTATACGGATAACTTTTCCAATTTACAATGAAAGTGAATTGAATTGTTTTAGCGACTGATTGGTATTCTCAGTTTAGATAGTTTAACGTGATGTGAGAACGACTGGCTTAGCTATAACAATGAATGTCATAAACAAATCATTTTTCATTGCAATAAATATATTCATTCGAGGTTTCAACAAAAACGTTTGACAGAAAATAAACCTACTTGCGCTTACTGCCATTGGCCAACTCTGAATTACGATCAGTAGGAATTGACCTTGCTCTCGATTCTTGACAACGATATACACTGTACCGACACTAGCCCCGAAGCCTTCAAGAAGTACGTGAGACAGTGTATTTATCGCACTCGCGTTCAGATATAACACAAACGCCAACAAATTCAAAAGATTTTTAACAAGCTGTGATGAAAATGTACCAGCCAAATTAGTTAAATTCATTTAAATGCTTCTACTCTAAGAGAGAAAACTGTAGGCTGTAATGCTTGATAAATTACTATTCTTGTTTTTGTTCATTTAATGGAAGTGTAAAACTGGTAACATTCACTTTCTTATGTTTTTCTTGCAATTTTAAAGCATTTTCGCATGTTATTTTGTTGTGGAATGGCATCAAAGTATATACAATAAAGAATTTTGTAGATACACAAAATCATGGTTCTTCAAAAGAGCCAACGATCACTAGAATAGACGATGATATGGAAGCTAGCCTGAGATTGTATGGTATTTTTTATTTCTGGCGAAATGTGTGGGCGATGCCTACGTGCCGGAGTGTTTAACATAAATCTATGATGAGAAAATGCAATGCCTTAAATCGGAAATGTACATTAAAATCGAACAAGTGGTTCTGATTACAATATTTGTGCATGGTTGATACCCGTCGACCTGTTATGGACAGGAGTTTTTTTAAAAACTAGAGGTCGTGGAATCACACAGTTTCAAGGCATTCTGGTTTCTTTCGCTGCCAACATGTTTCAGTGTAAATACAGTGTAGTACAATGCAAACTGCGACAAACATGACTTACAAAATACTTAAACAACGCAAGAAATGTTCTCGAGATGACGAAAACGTTGTCAGGTTTTGTTGAATTCCTTTATAAAAAACTCATTTGTACCGAAAACTGTGCATGCTTATGCCTCTGGTATGACGACAGGTGCTCGTACTAATGCCGAAAAGCCAAAGCAATGGAGGAAGGGGGTTCTTTATCTACGGACAGGTCGTGAGTGAAAGACTTCGCATTCAGGGAAAAACGGCATGGTGTGGCGATGACAAATAGGCATACGCCTGCTCTTCTTGCATGCACTCATGTGGATCCACGACTGCTATTTCAGCGACTATTGAAAGTGTAAAATACAACAGGAAAACTTTGTAAACCGGTTTGAAGTTGGTGGGATAAGTGTCCGCATCCTTTACTGAAGGTCAGGGGTTCAAGTGTCATTGGGGCAGTGATGCCCGTATGTCGTTCATCATGTTTCCACAAGGCCACTTTTCAGTATAGATGGCGCTGTGCCAGAGGGTAGTCTGCCTCAAAAGGTGAGGGGATGCGCGGCATATTCGGGCCGAGAGGTGGGAATTGGTAATCACTGAAACAATTCTATATTTCCGTTCGAACGTTTTGCGAAGCGTGGAGCCCTGCAAAACATATTTTAAAACATGAGAAAATTTTACAACCAATGCAGTCATTGTCTAAAATTAACACTTCCACGATTAATTGAACGACAACCCGAGGTGGCCAAAAGGAATTCTGTTGTGTTATTGTTTACTCCTAATCATGGACGAAGGTGACCGTGCACGTGGCTGCACTAATCACAGGAAGGGTAAGAGGCCGCTTTTAAACGAGAGATGAGTTGTCAACGCGTCAGTTGTCAGCTCCAGTAGAGAACATGACAAATCAATCTAGCACATTTTGCATACTCCTGTTTATAAAGAAAATATCAGCTATGAGCTTAGGTTTGGCTATTATGGTTTCAGTCCATACATGTTTGAGCGGCCAAAGACCACCATTTATATCTACTATTACTTCAAATTTAAAGATGAGACGGAATGCCAATATCGCTAAACAACTTTTTAGGATTATTTTTCCGACCCTTTCAAACAACCCATTAACCTTTTATCAGTTCCGTTGTCACCTTGTTCTCAAGACCATCTATTACCTTTAGAACCCCACCCCATATCAGGGTGGTCAGTAGGGGTGACTATGTTCACACCTGAGTAAAAACGCATAGTTCTGTTTTATAATGTTTTCAGAAAACTTTATGACCCTGCTCAGCAGAAGCATAATCCAAAATTGGTGCTACCAAAATTATACAAGTTGTAAAATCCAAATTGTAGTTATTGCGTAAAGTTGAACATATGCAAGCCTCGGTCAATGTGGTTTCATGTTTTTTGAAGCTGAGGTATTAATGAAATACAACTCCTAAATATTTACTCCCTAAATATTTATTCGATGTTTTACGTTTACGGTTAACATGCTTGTTAAACTGCAGCACTAATTCTGTCATTCATTTTATCCGGACGTCTGGTCTCTGGTTGCCACTCAACAATCTAACGTGTACAAACACAAACAAGGATGAACACAAAACAAGACCGCCAAAAGCAATTATGTAGATATGGGTGTAACTGGGTTATTGGGAATGTTGGGTGGACTTGTTCACAGGTGCAGTCAAAACAATCATATTTTTCAATACCTATCACACCAGTTAACCTGCCAAGGTTAAAAGCGCTAACTGAAAAATACTCCTTTATTAGTTCAATTGTTTGGAAAACGGAACGAATTTCGTCAGTTCTTAGGCATCACTGAAATAGGAAAATAGTCACATCAATGGTGTCAGGGTACGGATGGGGGGAATATTTTAAACACGGGTGGTAGATAGATGGATAGAAGAATGGATAGATGTTTTTTGGTAAATCTCACATACAGTAAAACACGAACATATGTAAAGTAAATGAAGCACTGAAATAAGACGAGGATGACTAAAAAAGTCTAGGCATTGCCGACAAACCCCCATTAGATGCATAAAACACCATTGTCGTTGAAGGAGGGGAGGTAGTAGGATCTGCATGAATGTTTATAAACAATCCGGCCAATCAGAGCGCGCCTTGCAAACCGTGATAGAGGAGGTAACATGTAGAGTAACGTAAGGTAAGTCGTTGCAAGAAACCGATGGCACTGCAAACAGGTGTTGAAGAAAACTATTTACTTGTCAATTTGCAGAAAAGTCCCTCGATTATTCCAAAAAATCTAAGACATTTCGTCCTAAAACAATACGACTGGAGCGTGGCACGAAATACGCCAAGTTTGTAAATTTCATGACGGTCGGACGAAAAATAAGATTTTGAGTACGTTTCTTTGATTACGATTTCGTGGTCAGAAAATTATTCAGTGTGTCTATTTTTTGAAGTTGCGAGTAGTAAAACGAAATGAATTAAGTTTGGCGCTTAAATTTTATTTTTCTTGATTTATAGCAGCAAAGACTTCCATAGCAAACCGAGGACAGGTCTCGAGTTTCACAAAGTCTCTCACTAAAGTTTGTTTCGTCGTCACTCTTCAAATTTTACTTGAGTGAATACAGTTCGGAGTAAAGTTCGCCTAATTAATTTAAGACTCTGAGTAAACTGGTGACCAACGACCGACTAGATCATTTTCAAAAACCTAAAATATACTTAATCTCTCGTCAAGAGGCATAATTTTCTTCGGCACAACACAAATGAAATATAATTAATTCACTCTTTTATTTGGAAAAATGTCACGCTTACTGCCAAAGACTCAAAATTTTCGTTCTCCTTCAGTAGTGTTGAACGTTCTAGGAAGAAAATGCAAGGGCACATTCAAATGATGAATAAATATTTTTATTTCAGGAACTGCGAATACAAAAAATAGAAGATGGTGCTCTTTGGTTCTTTTTGAATATTAGATAATTATTAAATTTAATGTTGGGTCTCGAAATGTGTGTGCATGTGTGCAAGTGTACGTGCCAAATTAGTCATATCTATTCCTTCACGTATGTGTCTGCTTGTATGTCTTATTATTGGAAATAGAATGTGTAAAAAAGAACAAGGACTCTATCACCATCGACACCCTATCCAGAAAATGGTATGCATCGTCAACTAGCCATACACGTTGGCCGTATCGAGCCAAACCAAGGAAATGTGTTTCTGTCGGATCTGTGACAGGCGAATCTGTTGTGTAAGGACAATAATTATGACAGAGTAAAAACTTCTCTCAACGAATACCAGGGATCTTCAATACAGTTCATACTTCTGCTGCTGTAGCACTGGGGGCCCGTTCCAAGGAAAGTGACTTAGCTAAGCCAAATTTTAAATTTCAGTCAATTCTAAGACCAAAAAAATTGTCTCAAGTTCGTCTCAAGAAAGAGATTTTAAGTTTGACTTAAGTTTTTGACTTAAGATTTGTCTTAATTTGGAAGTTTCAAAGTTTTGAAGTTGATACAAGTTTTACACTTAAGTAAAAAATGAACTTAAGTCGGTTTCTTGGAACGAGCCCCTGATATGTACAGTTGTTATTTATTTATTAAATACAGTTTGAATGACCCAACATATATTAGGTTTATTTTATCTCTCGTAGACTTCTGAATAGACGGTTCACGACGTCGTGAAATTTCCCTCCCCCTCCTTCTTTATCATCCGACGTTCGTTCCTTTCTCGCTCACCTTCCCTCACCTCTAACAACTAGATACTGCCCTATCTGACACCCCTATATATGCTGCACAAACTATTTCTGTATGCTGTTTAATTGTTTTGTAAGATTGAAACTAACGCTAATGAAAAGTAAAATTTTCTGGCTTTATTTGAATTAGAAAAAATAACATTTTCATGGAAACACTATCCTAGATAAGTAACATTACATTTCAATTTGAACATGTCTTATAAAGCTGCAATACCGACATTTGAGTTGAGAATCTACTTATATTTTCTGAAATCTCTAACGATTCAAACGTGCCTCAGTATTCACTACTTGTATGAATTCGCCAATGATTATGCTTGAAAATGAGGTGTTGGGTCCAAACCACAAATGGTTCTACACGTTTTGGACATGCGCACTTTCACGTTTGCTTTGATAAAATTGATGCATAGATGAGGAATTGTGTCCTAAACAACAATTCACAACAATCATTTTTGACTCGCCGACAGAACACGGGCACAAGAATGTAAGTCACGGTAGTCAAGACAATAGTAAAGACGATACTGCGTTTTTGAAATAGCGAAACATTGCTACTGACTTAAATGTTATTGTTAAAAGGCCTTTAAAAATATAAAAACTCAGACAACAGTCTTGTCTACAACCAGACTTGCAACCTTTGACGAGGCAGACGAGGAATACCTGCACTTGAATCACTCTCCCAGGACAGGCAGGTGAACCCTGCACATTTGATTGGTTCCCTTTGACGACTAACCTATCGAATGTCTCAGTCGATCGACTCGGCTGAACTGGTATAGTGAATCAAGTGAAAATAATGGTGGGTTTTTCGTGACTAAAACATCATCTTTGGAAATCACTTTAATTGACCAGCAGTTAACATTTAAATGCACAATAGATAATTGTTATTTCTAAAATAGCCAAAAAAATCTATTTGAAAGTTGACTACACGAAGTATTCAATAAATACTTATTTAATTAATTATTCTTATAACAATGTTAAACAGTGTTAAATAACACAACCATGGGATGTCGACGAGGTGATTAAATAACTTAGATGAGGGTCTACATAAATTTGAAATCCTGATGAGAGAGAACTCAGGAATATCGCTCGTCACAATCACTTCCCATTAAGTCTACATGAATGCGATCAAACCTGGCTCAACGCATTTTTAGACCTTACAGTGTTTGTCACCACCATTGCGACATAACTACCGATTGGTGCAGACAACGTGGCATTGGAAATTGTGTTGGTTGTAATGTAAGGGGTTATCTTACAAGCGCGAGACCACTAATTAGGTGAGTGAGACAAGAAAGTAATAGCAACTCAGACGTTAAAGTTCAAGTCGCTTTCCAGTTCCAAGAGGTAACTTCCCATAAGCATCTGCTTTTAAGTCCACACGCACATTTTTTTCGGAAATCCTTAAAAAGATCTATGCTTTCAGTCCAGTTTTGTCGTCTGTAATTGGGTAAAGTGCCACTTCTTTGGCACCCGGCAATAAGTCAGGGGGACGTTCCGAGTGAGCAAGGTTGGCGATCCTATAGATTCAAAGTGTTATCGGTAGTCTTGCTGAGCAGTCGAGGTCCTCCACTTCCAAGTCCTTCTTGACATTTTGCATAAACTCACGAGCTCTCGTGCATCCAAACGAGGTCAAGCCTTGGAAGTAAACGTTCCGTTGACTTCTAAGGAGGACGATTGCCTTCTCTAACAACATGTCTAATTAATTCACAAATAGCACCATATTAAAAGCAATCGTTCACATATACCCTGAATACGTCCATTGCAGTTTATGAGATGAGAATTGTCTCAAATTCGAAACCATCCGCGCTACTCGGAAATCACACGCACGAATCGATTTTGGTGTTCTTGCGACACGATCACAGTAAATGAGGTAGTAGCCTGAACCAACCAGGACTGGTGTAATCGCTTAGCCAACATCACCGGAACCCTCTGAAACATTGAAAACATTGGAATTTAGTTAGCATAATCTGTCCCCTAGGCTGTTGACTATTTGACAGACATAATGTTTTTCATAATGCCAATTCATAAAAAGCGTTTACAGTGCAGTGATGCAAAATGAACTGATTTCATTAAGTAAGACTTGAAACAAAACAGCCATTGGTTGGTAGTTTGGTTTTCGTGTGCATTTTCATGTTATAAACGTATAAGCCTCACCTGGAGGCAGTGTTGTGGTCTCGATATTGCACTCCAATGACGACTCGTATACAGGAACTAGCCACACCCAGTCGCCAACGCCTGCGTTGACCTCTACACACTTAAGCCTTGACTTCTGGCCGTTGATTTTGCCTGCAAAATACCGCAAATCCAGTTTAATTACTCAATAAAAGAGGTAAATTCAAGCCTGAATTAGTGAAATATCGTCGTGTAATTAACAGGTTAATCAAATTCCTACGACCATGAAGAAATTCACCTTTATTCCATGTATTGTTTGAATAAGCTCATCAAATTACCTGTTAGAAAACAAACTTGTGTTTTTGTTATATGTTCTCAAACAAAGCAATGTCTTCCTATTTTATGCTTCGCATTGTGGCTTCTTACTACAAATTCATTCACATTTGGACCTTACCTTGAAGCGTGTAGCCCAATGGACAGCTGAAATCGCATATTCCGTTTCTAGAGTTGATATTGGTTGAGCTAGAGTGAGAACAATTCCACAAGATGGCGGTGTTAGGAATTCCAGCAGACTGCACTTGATTAGGTAGATTGGGAAAATCGGAGCACAAAATTTCTGTAAAAAATTCAAAAGCTAAGTGTTTGAGATCAATGCAACCAAAAAGACCACGTCAAAAAATTTTCACAATACCCTTACTATGGCTGTGTCTCACCTCAACGTTGATCACGATTCTCAGTTCACCGGCGTATTTGCACTTTCAGTCACGTGGTGTGTTATTATACCTTGCATGCACATACATCGGTTGCAACAAAATGCAATAAGGCCCCTACGCGGGCGACTCTGTTTCCATGGCTGAAACCGAGCCCGCCATGACACGTAAACTTTTTAAGCTTGCTCTGAAGCAACGAAATCACAGGTTCGAACAACTTGAAGGTGAAACCGATTTAACTGTAAGTGACCTAAATCAAAAACAGTTTTTAGCAGAAGGCGTGATCTTACAATCAACAAATGCCACGACATTTAAGACAAAATCTTTCGTTACCTGTTGACGGCGTAACGCTGATGGTTGACTCGTTCGTAGTGGTCTCTTGAAAGAACCTGATGAGTGGCTTGTTGGAATCTTGACTCCGCTGGGTGGCACTGGTTATTACACTCTCTACTAGATTGGCCACGTCCAAGTTCTCATTTTCCGCTGTTGAGACCTTTTCCTGTGTTACTATTGGCTGCAGGAGGCCTCGATTTAAATCTAGTGAAAATGAGGCCACCACCGTTCCCGTGGAAGACATGCTGTGGAGAAACGGAAGTAAAAAGTGAAGAGTCGCGTGATTACTTTATGGCAGCAGAGTGCGCCAAGACAGATGAATACGAAGATTGTTTTTCATCTTTACATAGCTTCAACTTTGCCGTTATTACTTTAAATTCATAAAAACAAATGCTCTCCATTTACCTAAGTGATTGCAGGACATCTTAGTCTAGCTGCAGGTTGAACCATTTGTTAGCTTGGGAACCAATATCTTAGAACGATACCTTAAGTGTGCCAATATATTGCAAAGGATGATGGCAATATACTTACGTGAAACTAACAACGGTACAGTTCTTTAACGCTTCGCTGTCTGACAATAAACTGAATGACTCTCCAATCTGCAATTCACAATCAAGAGGGCTATGTTAACGACAACTTTCGTCACCATGCATCTAATTTGATAAATATTGTTTTAAAAATTAATTATAACCCATGAAACTATAATATATATTTTGAATATTGATGATCACAGAAACTATGAGCCCGAAATTAAAGACCAGCCACTAATAATACGTGACCTTTTTCTTGTCTTAGCTGTCAAATCCAATCTAGAGGAGACGGCAGTGTGGCGCAATTCTTTTTCTTCCAAACGCTCTTCTCCACAGACGGCATGCTATCTGACCTCTGATAAACGTTTATTCTCTATTAAAATTCACAAGTATGTATGGAATCTTTTCTTGCAGTCTCTAAATCATTAAGTGTGAAGGAGTTCCAGAAAACAATTACGTACCCCTTGATCACAAAGTTCCTTCTCTAGCTTTTTGAATTCGGCACTAGAAGTGTTCAAGAGATCCGATGAGAAATTCAGCTTGTTCAGAGCTATTGAGCCCTGGTAGGTTGTGATATCTGAAATTAAAACGGCCACAGGATTATGAAGACATTTCTACTCTCAATAGTTTAATGAGGAGTCAGAAAAATGTACTTACAGAAACCAGATTTCGAAGTTTATTGTCAATGTTAAGTTTGATGCGATATTTCTAGTAACTACTGCCGATTTACGTGTATGCGTCACACTTCTTGAATTTCATTTCTCGTTACGCAGGAAATATCGATCAAGAATGTTTGTCATCATTAGAGGGAAGCCGTCTCTCAAACCACTTGCTTTGTATCAAATGCCGTTGCCTTTATGAAAGCGCGAGGTGTTCTTTTCGCTAACAAGAAAATTTCAAATCCCTTGGCGGGAGCATCAGTAAAGATTGCCACGCATTAGCAAAACGATTTCGCTTTCTAAATTGGCTAGCAAACTCACCGTCAGGCGCCGCTGTTGTAGTGATTATCACTTGAGTATCCTGCTGTTGGCTTGCTCTACCTAATAAGGCTGTGAACAGAGAGACAGGATTAGTGAAGAGCGCAAATCTTGCAAATTTGTCCAGAAGTTTACGTCGGAAGCTACTGCAAAACATCATTCTGAGCCTCAGATTTTTGTTGAACTCCAAAGTCGGCGAGTTAATGAAATGACAATAGTTCACAAAAGTGACGAACTGGGAGTTACTTATAAACTGGAAGGTGTAATCTCCCTGTCAAAATTAAAATGTTATGCACCTGCTAAAACAGCTGCGGCGACAAGAGCTAGAGTAACAAGAAGAGTGATCCCGGTCCATAGCCACAGTCGCCTTCTTCTTTGGACTCTTTTTCGTTCTGAAGGAGTTCTTTGTGTGAAGTGTGAAGACGAACTCTCAGAGGGAGCGCTGCGATAGAGGTTACTTCTTTCGTAGAATGGTCGTTGGTTGGCACCGAATGTCCGGTAAAGGCCACCAGAAAACTGCAAGAGAAGCAATCAAACAATGGTACTATTAGGTTAGATTAAGCGTCAAGGTATCTATGAGGTGTTGCAGATTCTCGTTTCTACGTCACGGCATAGTCACGAGTGGGAAGTAAACATTGGTGTAGAATTCCTTGGGCGCAACGATGCCGCTGAAAACTCGTCTTTTAAATGGCTTTAAACCAATTTGATTTCCACACCTGAAGTTGGTTAACTGATATTTGTATTTAAACTAAACTAGTTTTAACTTCCCCTGTATGCTTTCTGTGTTTCAATAATTCCATATGCAATATATTTTTTATCATAGTAAAGTTTATTTCTTTCAAGGGATGTGCTTTCACGAAGTATTATTGCTGGAGAAGCTTTATAGTACCAGTGTGTGCTCGAAAATACTATCAGTTGTGTACTAGGCGCAGGCCCATATGAGGCTCTGGGTCACCTGTTCAGTCACTTAGTATACATGTAGTGCTGCCACAGAGGAACATAAAGTGTCCCCTTTTTCTATCCTTGGTCAGACCTGCCTCTGGCCATGAGTCTGGATCCACACTTGGTGTGGTATACATGTAGTTGTTCCACTGGGACGCCTGGTGTGGCGTACACGAAGTTGATCCAAGACTGGTGTGGCCCATTATTTCAGTGGCAGAGTTCGGCCTTTAGAGTTTGGGGAAGGTCAGTACAAGTATTTCTGAGCAAGGACACATATCCGTTTATCCGTCAAATAATAATTGCAGCGAGCTGTCTGGTACACGCTGTACCAGACGTGCACAGGCCGTTCGATCAGGTGGGCCGATTGCACTGCTGACCATTTTTATGCGAGCTGAGAAGTTAGAAACTTGACTAAAGAGTCTAGCAGTTTGTCCCAGTAGGATTCGAACCCATGATCTTGAGAAGGAATCGGCTACTTCTCCCACTAGGCCACCCGGCGGCTTCCTAGCTCCTCAGTCCAGCACGAGCTGGTTTAGCTTGTGATGTAAATCACCTCACGCCCACATTTCGTAGGTCAGCTTAACTGGCGATTCTGACCTTTTTGGTTCAACTGTTATCCATAAAATTAAAAAATACTTAACCCAGGACAACGCACGAAACAAGCACGTTTAGAACATTAAGCGTCACGAGCACACGGTTCGTTACACAAGTGAACTGATGATAAAATACGTCACTAAGTAAAACTGTGAGCAACGTGTAGCGCTAAAATGTGCCCACAACTACATAGCACCTGGTGTGCTGCAAGAGGTGTATATTAGTGTCGTGTATGGTCAAAGCCAATGTTATCATGTCCTGGTCATGCAACTTTATGTCAAGCTTCATCAAAAATGTGTCAAGCAATTTCTGCTATAATCAACGAACTAGCAATATCATGTCATAGTTTAATCAACAGGTGTCGGCGCATCTCAATCATAGACCCGTGCGTCAAATTTTATTTAAATCTGTTAAAGAAATTATGGCAATTCGTCATAAACCATTTTCTGGAGTTAAAACAACAACAAAAAATTTTTAGATGCGTTTTCGCTTTTCCAAAACAATGTCGTCCTGCCTGTGTTTATCCTTTGTTTCAAATGAAATATAGTACAATGAATCGTTTAGTATTGCCCGGCTGTCGACCATACTGTCTCAGCAGCTCCAACTAACACGCCGTGGCAAGCAACCAAGGGCAACTAACGGCACCTGTGAAGCTCAAACTTGATTAATAATCTCAGTAAGTGATGAGACCTATATTTTAACAGTAAGTGGCCCAAGTTAAAAGTTGTTTTTCAAGGAAGGTGCGGTTTTTTATGCCTATTTAATTGACACTCAGCTGATTCATCAAAACGTAAAAATACCATTCATTCTTAGCAAGGACAAATTAGAGAAGGCGTGAAAGCGGAGTGAGATTGAGACGAAGACATAAAACTGAGGCAATATAACTTGTCTATACAAAACACGCCCATGTTAAGTGATTTTCAGGGGTAGGTCTACGCAAACATTACTCCATCAAGTTCCAATTTGAATTATATCACCGCATTATTGGCAATCATTTGAAGGGTGAAATTTCTTAAGCCAGTTTGAAAAGTAGACGTTTTTATTACGTAATCAACGAGACCAGATAGGAAATGATTCTTTAACGTATTGTTAGCTTCCAACTGAACTGATTGTACTTCATTTTGATATTCTATTCGCGTAAAGACTTTATAAAACGTTTTCTACAATAATTTTCACTTTTTTTTCAAATTAAGAAATGAAACAATGCCGCGTCTTACCGTTGTCATGCCGCTTCAAGGAATAGTTTATGGTCATGTTTGGAGCTTACGCGACACGATTAATGAGTAGCGATGTCTATTTTAGGAGTGCCGGCTCATACGTTATACGTCAGTATGGGCGTTAGTCTCTTCAGGACTATTTGTTCAAGAAGAAAGGGGTAATTGAAAAATGATAGGCTTTATACAACCGCGGTATGCATAGATTTGATGAGAACCGCAATGGCAAAATATTAACAAACTCCACTTCCGGCTCCATTGTTACGTGAATTGTAAAACTGCTATCGAACGAAAGGATGAGATCATTTTTTTATAGTTAAGCCACAAGAATGAACTACAAACAAACCAGTAACTCGAGTCGGAAATTCAACAACCCCAAAAGGTGTACCGTAAACAGCACTTCTACAAAAGGGCATTGTTGAAAATAATTCACAAAAATGAGAGAGGTTAATGCTAGTACACGAATTAAAGTGTTTCCGTTTATTAATTACATTGTATTAAAAAGCGACCTGTTGCTACTAAAACACTGGACCGTTCTCAGGTTGGTATGCACGAAAAACTAAGGGAAATCACTGAGTAATGTCAGTTGGTACACTTAATGAATATCTTGAGCTGATCAAGGAGTTCAGAAGGTAGAAACGTATGTCAAAAAATGGTCGGTATTCGATACGATTCAAGTAACATTGAATGTTATGGACTGCCATTCATTTAAATAGATGTTAATGCGGTAACGTAGTGTGATACTTCTGCTGTATGAGTAAGTTTTCTTAAACGAGAAACGTACAATACAAGTGCACTCTTGGCATAGAGAAAGTGCGTAAAGGTGTGTTGAATTCATAACATTGACCAACGAATCGTCTTGGAGGAATGCGTATTCCCACGAAACCTGACTTGAGACTTCTCTCGGCGATTATCTCTATATTGCTGCGCGTTTCTACTATTCTTGTTATGGGCGTTTCAAGTTTGACAACCGCGTGTCAAATTGAAACACTTTTCAATAAAATAGAAATATGAAAAGTGACGTTCTTATATACAACTTACTTATCAAAGTTATTTTCAAGAAAATGAAGGACAGAATCAAAAAAAAGGAAACTCCCCCGTTCAAGAAAGTTGAAAGAGGAGTCGTGTACTGAGAAAACCAAAAAAAATCTAATAATTCTCTGACAGGGTTTCCAATAGCGCATTTGTTTAACGCTCAACTCTAAATAGGATAATCAAATCTACTATAGCAACCGTAAATAAACTCTTGTAATCCCTAAATACTGCTAATCTAGGTTTGATTTTCACTCGACGGTGATTAAGAGATCAAATACAAGAGCTGTCAAATAGCCAATATCTTACGGCTAATGTCCGGAAAGAGATTCCGCGATGCAGGAATGAATTAAAACAATTGTGAACTCTTTTAGTCTACTTCGAGTATCGAAGAAAGAGTCCCGATCAAAGTGACCGTTACCCACCTAGAAAGCCCGAAAACTCGTGCACGTGCCCCAAAATGCAACCAGTTCACGTACTGAGTGCATTCAGTATAGAAAAATCCAGATTCATTGCAGTAACTCACAGCTACTGACTAGATCTTTTCAATCTATCCTTTTCCTACGGATAAACTCAAAGAAATGTTCAAATAATGATGACACACTAGTGCACGTGTAAATCTGCGGTAGCCGACACTGTAGCAAACTCTGTAAACCTTGTAAATTGAAAAAAATAAAATAAATTGGGCTGTCCTAGTCATCCAGGAGTCATGTACTGGATATTTCGTTTCTTAAAATATATTAATAGAAACCAGTGGATTTCACCTATGTTGTAGAAAAATGAGATGCAGTAGAAAATAAAGATCAAACACGCCACGAGAGGGAGTGCAACAAGAGAGTGCAATTCGCTAACTATCCCTCCCGTGACCGAAGTACTGATGACAACTGAACTTACCAACGGTTGTTGCGTGGCCATCCTCCTCAAACCAGCTAAATAAATGATCGAATTCTTAAGATCCGCAAAACGGCGCGTGCAAGCGCTGTTGGAATTTGAATAATTTTCTCATCTTATTTTGAGCTCATCCTGATCAACTGAATTCCAACCATTGCCACAATCCTGTCAAGAAATTCATATTGGCTATTACTGGTCTTATCGCAGTTTATTGAAGGTTTAGTAGCTTTTGTTTACCATGTCGCTGCTCGAGTACTCCGCACTGCACACTACTGAATGGGCATTAACTCGACAACATAGCCCCACCCACTATGGTCAACAGAACAAACCCATTTTACAAAATATATTCTTTAGTTCGCTTACAAGCTGAGTGAGTTTGCGAAAACAAATATCGCTGCACATGTCATTGTGTTCATTATTCATTTTATGCAGCATGATCCGAAAGCACGAACTAACGTTCAAGACGTGCCGCTTGAGAAGGGTGACTTTTTCACGACCAATTTAAATTAATTGTCCCTTTTTAAGTATAACAAAATCCCCTCAGAACCGGTGTGTTTGCGGCAAAATTCCCCACAAAAATATCACTTTGAGTGTTCAAAACATAACAAAACTCTTCTCGCCAACTACACAAATTTTCAGAAGGGTGTTCACGGCTATCAATATTTTTGAAACTTCTTTTGCGCAAAAGATGTCCTCATCATGAGTCCACATATAAATGTGAGGTCACATTATGTCATCATCCGCCTCTGTCCGTCAAGCAGCAGCAACCCCATCTTCAAAACCGTTGGGAGGATGAAATTTTGCAGACCTGTTCCTAGCACGAATGGGACGACACGGATTCGACTACGACTGTGCCGCCCTCTTCGTGGTGAATTTATTTTTTACGTTTGCCTTCATATTTTTGAAACTAGGATTTCAGGAAACCTGGCAATATGTATATAATATGACGACACAGTCCCATTTTCGGATGGATTCGACGTATTCTGCACCAGCTAGTGGCCATTTTTATTGTTTTTCGAACCCGATTCTCTATCAGCCAAACCACTTTAAGGATCATAATAAAAATTTGCATACCGGGATTTTCCGTAGTTGAGCCCACCCGATGAAACGCCCACGAATGTTTATTCAGAAAATGGTGCCAAATTAACGCTCATGAGCGTTTATTTAGTGTAACAACTTCAGTGGTCTCAAGTGTCCAGATAGTGGGATTGTTTATTCGGAAAATTTCCTCTTGAAAGCCCACAAGGAGGTCTGAAAGTGTCATGCACATTAATTTTCTTGTCCCACTGTGCAGATATTGATAAGTTGTTACACAATTCACGTTGTTAAGAGATATCAACCCATTCACATCACTCCTTTAAAGGACTACCAATCCACCCACAAGGGCTGTTACACTGATGAAAATACATATCGCGCTTCAAGCTGGCTTTTGCGTAACCAAAACTTTGACTTTCCGTTTATACTCCCACCCTACCTTTTCCGAATAAACGCCCGGGCGTTTACTTGGTGTTACTAAAACGCCTGAAATGGTTGATTTTCCGAGTGCACACCCATGGGCTTATCAGTGGAAAATCTACTGGGAAGAGGCCGGTTGATGAGGGTTTTCAGAAGTCTCCGTCTGGTGGACGTTGTTTTTGTGTCCAAGGCTGTATCTCTTACACCGCTCGCAGGAATGCTATTAACTTTGACGAGTGCATTTCTATGAAAGTAACAACAAATGACGACTTTCAGACGGTTCAGATTACCGCAGTGGCTCCAAGGGGCAATTTTAGTTTTTTCTGGGGGGGTTTGCTCCGTAATTTGGAAGATCTTTGATGGATTTTCTATGAAGATACATATTGTACGCCACGTTGTGACTACTTTACTATTTTTGAGTCTGGATTTTGGCGCCCGCTTCTCTATCAGTCAAACCTCTCTAAGGATCGTTATGAAAAGTGGCATGTGTTCCTATTGGAAGTGCATGGCTGACGATGATTTTCAGACGAGTCCGACTGCTGCGGCACCCTCTAGAGGCATTTTTGTTTGAGCCTCAACCTTCCACTGAAGTTCCTTGATGGATCTTCATAAAAATGTACGTTCTTCTATTGAGAGGTACAACTGACGCGGATTTTGGAGCAAATCTGATTACTGCGGAGTCCACCAGTGGCAGTGTTGCTTGTCTTTGTGTTTGACGTGATATCTATCTTTAATGGATGCTCATGAAACTTCGCATATCAGTTACTATCACACAGACGACAGTGGTTGCCTTATTCCAGACGGGTGTGATTTATGATGCGAACCCTAGTGGCCTTTCGTTGTTTATGTGTCTGTCGTCCGCTTCCCTATCCTCCAACAAGCTTGTAAAATCACGATGAAAGGTGACAGGCATGTTCTTAATGAGCAGATCATTGAGGACTGGCTTTGCGCCCCCTAGTGGGAATGCTTAACGTTATGTTAGATACCTTTCCTCGAAATTTCATCAGCTCCAACAGTAACTATTCGCTTATATAACTTTTTCTGGAAATTTTGTCGAAAAACTAATCAAGTGAATTTTTCTACATGTGTGAAGCTTGGTTGGTCACAAGATGGCGGTGTGTTCCTGTAAGTCCCGAATAGGGGTAGGAACAAAGCGTCAGTAAGCAAATTAAGGGCTTGTGTTTTGCATAGTTTCTCTACTTTCAGTCAACACTATTTTCACGCACTTTTTTGTAACCGGAAAATTACACGTGTGTATTTCTAAAGTAGTTGTCGTAAACCATTGTTCTTAATGATGAGGTGCGCCACAACGCATCACCAAGGAATGTTTGCTTGTGTGTACGCGTTGTTCCTTTGCACACGTTTTTTACTCCATTATTCATAATCACGGAAAGGGGGTGGAGCAACTTTAAATAACTTGCGACATGCTCCAACGGTCACGTCAACAGTACACGTCACGTTTGAGTTGAGCTTTATACTACGCTACCTAACGGGTGAAAATTCGTCCACTACACGCAACACGTGTCACGTGTCACAACTTACAAGATCGAATGATTGTCGTGTAGCTGGACCTGCAGCATCGTTCCTTATGGCACTTTTAATCCACAGATTACAAAATTAATGTTCAATATTGCGATAGAAAACAGTTTGAAAGATCAAGGTGAATGCTGAGTGGCCTTACCACTATTGGCGGAATATCAAACGATGGTGTTGGCGCAGCAGGTTCCCGGTGTAATAAATCACCTTGGATGGGACGGTGGGGACGGTAGAGATTGCCAGATATCTGTAATGAAAGTAAAACATAAATGATACTGAAAATAGAATGATATTGCAATAAATAACCTGTGGGTGTCCTGTGTCCAAACGCGCGCAAGTGACCGAACGCGTTATTGTATGCAGGGTGCGTTTCAAGCAGGCATTACATTAAATTGTAGGGAAAAATACTAAAATGGACTCGGATGCGTAAGTACATAGAAAATATTAGTCAAATACTTGTAAAAATCAACTAAACTAAAAATTCCATGAGAAGCATTTTTTCCAATCCTGACTAAACTATTTTTATTTCATACAATGTGAAGATCCCCGTAGACTGGAAACGATTTTAGATGCCGTGTCCCTTCTGAAGGCGAGATACTCGCGAGTAAGAGTTACTTTGATCTCGAGCAATATTACGCGAAAACTTGCGCAATCTCTCCAAAGTGGAGAACAATTACGCATGGTTCAAACCCGATAAGTTTTTCAACAGTTATTTTACAATTTTACGCATAAAATAAATAAAAACATTAACTGAAACAATGAAAATACCATAGGCTTGGGCAGAAGGCCGCCGTAATTTGATTTCACTTTGTTACTGGCTTGCTCATTCACTCCACATGAAGCGCTGATTACTAAACAAATTCACAGCAATAATTTGAAAAGCTATTGTGCGCCGCGATGCCGTCAGTTCTGTCAACAATAAAACATGTTTCAATATACGACTCTCCAAAACGACCATTTGATTACCGGGTGGGGCTCGGTTAACACAATACGGGAAGACACAAATTGTGGGAATTGGATATTTTTTTATTCATGAAATGAAATAATTTATGGCACTTGCTGTCGTCCTATTTAAATTCGTTTTGCTGAGAACATGGGTGTGTATTTTATTTATTGGGCATATAATGAATATAAAGCCTTTGCAAATAGCGATAACTAAGCGACAGATGTTCGATTTTCACTTAAGATCTTGACAATTTGGCGCGCATCTGCACTTTTTCTATACAATTCCACAAATTTAGAAAGTTTTCCAAATATCGACCAATAGATTTGAAGTCAAAAGTGTTTCACAAAGCTTTGTTAGGGTCAGAAAATATTTGCAGAAATTTATGTTGTTATGGCACTGACAAATTGCAACGCCTCTGTGATCGCATGAGGGCGCTGCGAAGGAACGTCGAACATCGATCCTTAGACGTCTATTCGAATAGGCTTGTCCTGAAATAGCGCAGCACCACTCTCGTTCAATGCCGTTCAATGCAACGCAGGCCCGTAGCCAGTGGGGTTCGGGGGGTTCGGTAGGGTGTGTAAGAGTTGAATAGGTTTATTTACATTGTTTACAAAAGAGTTCAGTTCCAATCACTAGCAATCTTGATTCTTGAATTTCACTAAAGACTCATTCTCAATTAGGGACACTATATGAAGCACGGGCCAGCGACAATCACGGCGGTTTTAAATTTAAGAAGACTGACAAGGGTAGCTTACTAATTACATTCAGTTTCAACCCGGCCGTGGGAGTAGTTCCGGTGGGTGAGGTTGAAGCGCAGCGGCCTTAAACTTTTCTGTCGCGCTGTGAGATGATGCGATCTTGACATGAGATAGATGAATGTATCGTGGTCGATAATTCATCAACATTCCTAATTCATATTCTTTTAGAAATGCAAGTACGTACTCAGCCCCAGACAAATTTTATGATGCCTATTCAGCTCGCGCTTTGTATTGATGTAAATTTGAGGCAGAGCTAATGACGTCGAAAGGTAATACATAGCACTAGTGTCTCAAGAATGATGGTTGTTAGTACACCCAAATTGGTTTTCTGTGGCATTTGCGCAAAGTTGCAGCCAGCAACTGTAGAGAGCAGTTTTAACTTGGTACATTTTAAATATTATAAAATGACTAAAAAGTTAATTTATGTTTATCTTGACCGTGGACAGCTTCCGAAAGGAACGATGTTTTTAAATATGTTTCATACCGATTTATGTTATTTCATTTTGCTACTTGTTTTTTTCTTACCAGGAACAGGTTGATATCTTTTATTTTTAAACTTGAAGTATCAAAAACAGTAGTAGATTTGATCACCAACGAAACTTTATTAGTTAAGTTAATTATGAACCCAACCCTGAACTTTCCAGATTACATCTACATTAAACATTTCACAGCGAACAAAACCACATGTTATTAGTTCAAGTTTAATCTTTTTTTGAACTCAAATCATGAAATGTATACAAAAGTGCAATTGGTGATAGCCAAACTGAAGATTTGGAATCTCTGGACGATTTCGGTTGCACTAACTACATAACTATTTTAGCTTTTTGTCAGCCATAAAAATATAGAGTGGGCACAAGTTAAATACAACTGTTTCCTAGTCAAAAATCTGGTTAAACGAGATTGAAAGAATATTTAAAGAATAATCCATGTGATATATTGGTAACTCTGATCTGTGATCGGCGTTTGTAAATCCCTCGATTGTATCGATACACATGGTCGTTTATCTTCAATCGTACCCAATGTTTGTAGTTTTTAGCTTTTTGAGTTCATCGATTTTTAGAAATCGAAAACCTTACTTGGTTGTTTTTTTTCCAGCTGAATACCGCCGTGGTATTCGTTTTTGACGAACATTATTGATTAATGCAATTTGAAAATTCTCCATTATATACAGGCAGTGATGATTACGATAGTTCATGGTCGGGTAATTACACTTAATTGAGTCTTGCTCGCGCAGGACATTGCGGTCAACACAACCGTATCCGACACGGGCGCCGCACTCTCTTTGGTAGAAACCCGCTCAGAAGGAAAGGCGGTGATTGTAAGCGTATTATTCACGGTATGGCGAGAACTTTAGTCTATATTTATGGATCACATTACGCCCGAATTTGATTCCTGTTCTTTACGATCAATCGTTACGACATCCTCATTTCTGGTATTACAAATTCCGTCTTATCTCAGGAACATGGAGTTGAGAGCCATCGTTGCCGTGGATACAGATTTCCCTTCCCCATAATTAACCTGCTTCAAGCGCCTTACCAAGAACTCGAGTGTTGACGTTTGCAAAAGGTCTACCTTTCTAGAAATCCGAACCAACCCCCCGCCCAATGCCGGATACGGGCCTGCAACGCATAGATCGCTTATTATAATTATTGTGTAATTCACCATTTTAACGTATTACTGCATTTTGGGTTGCAATGTTGACACCAACAAATTAAGAACAAGAGCAACGCAGAGAGTTCAAATGCGCCCACGAATGTAATGCAAGAGGTGTACTTCTAGGGTGTTTATTTGTATCATATAAATAGCCACTAGATAGTGCAAAATATTTCGAATCCATCAAAAAACTGGAAAATGTCACCGTTTTTAAACAGAAAGCTATTTACATTTACCACATTTCCGTCAAGAAACTTTAAGAAAACGGAAAAATTGAAATTGCCACTAGGGGACAAAGGTTCATCGGATCCGTCTGAAAGTTGCCGTCTTCCGTTGTTAACGTCATATAAATACACTTGCTAAATTTAATAATAAACATTCTGCAGAGTGCTTGGGAGATACAGCTACGGGCGCAAAAAAAACACTACCACTAGGAGGTGCCACAGTAGTTGAAGCCGGAAAATCATAGTCAACCGTCCTCTTCACACTAACAATATATAAGCCAATTTTCTCAATTATCCTAACAGTGGTTTGGTTGACAGGGCGGACGGAAAAAACAGAGTAGAAAAAAGTAAAAATGGCCACTAGATGGCGCAACATGTGTTGAATCTACCTGAAAACCGGAAAATGTCACCATTTCTTTAAAAGATAGCTATTTTACAAATTTCATGAAAATTCGTCGAAGAACTTCAGAGAAACAGAGGAAAACAGAGAAAAAATGAAATTGCCACTAGGGTGCAGTGTTAGTCGGATCCGTCTGAAAGTCATCGTCTTCCGTTGTTAACTTCATATAAACACATTTGCTGCATGTAATAAAGATCCTGTGGAACGTTTAGGAGATACAGTCATGGGCGCAAAAAAAACAAAAATGCCACTAGGAAGCGCTACAATAGCCAAAGTCGTNCGGAAAATCATCGTCAACCGTCCTCTTCAGAGTAAGAACATACATGCCAATTTTCGCAATAATCCTTAGAGTGGTTTGGTTGACAGAGGGACGGACGCCAAAAAACGGACTCGAAAATAGTAAATATGGCCACTAGATGGCGCAAAATGTCTTGAATCCATCCGAAAACGGTAGGATACAATCAACTCATTAATAGACGCCTATGTGCCAAATTTCCTGAAAATCGGTTGAGGACCTTTGAAGATACAGAGGCAAACGTAAAAAACTAAAATTGCCACTAAGGGGCACAGCGATTTTCGGGTCGATCCCAAATTCTTCGCCCTCTGTCACCAACCCCATTGGAATACACCTGCCAAATTTCAATAAGATCCTGCAAGAAGTTTAGGAGATACAGTCGCGGACGCCAGACGCCCGGACGCCCAGACAGAGATGACGGCAATATGCACCCACATATTTATATGTGGGTGCATAAAGAGTAAAAGATCAGTACATGCACGGGCTTCCCTTGATCGTTGACTCCGAGATGCCTGACATTTTGAAAGGAAGGTCAGTAATGCAAGAATTTTCTACCTCCGCGAGAGATTGATCTTCTGTCCGCGATGGGCCTATCAAAGGGAAGACATCATGGTTTTTATGTCAGAAAATAGTACGCACTTATGATGACTGTTGGTTTAGACAGATTTCTAAGAGTTGATAGCTGTGACCCAAATTTATGTTGTACTTTTGTGATTTTAAAATGAATCACTATTGTCGACGTTGTCTGCAGGCCTTCACTAAAATTCAAGCAATAACTTGACCCGGTAAAAGCGCTTATTACTCCGCTTAAGTGTGGTTTAGCTCCGTCAGTAGTCTTAGGATTGAGACTCCTGAAGATGGCGGTTCGACTTCGCGTTGAGAAGATCTCTTTTCTAGACGATAATGTCATTTTAGTTTAAGCGCAACAGGTAGACGCGTCTTTTGTGGCTTCATCGTAGCCCACTTTTCGTGTGAGACAGTAGGATTGATGTCATATCTGTTTACTAAGGAGGTGGACGCCCCAGAGTGCATACCAAGATTAGCCGCATTGTCAAGTTTGTGGAACATTTTAAGGACGTCCTCAACGGCTCTAGAGCACATAAACTGAACGTAACTTTGTTTGCGGATAGCAGTCCACCGAATTAAACAGCACCGCGGTGCGACTTTAACTGAGATCAAAACTGTTACTTGCTTTAGAAACAGGTTCTTAGTTGCTAGGGCGATTAGCGCTGTGGTCTTCGCGTACCGCCCGCCTAAATTTTTGCTTCTACTTGTAAACACATTCCCGCCGCTTTAAGATTATTCGTTCAAAACAGAATCACTTCACAACTACTACCTTGAAGCTATTAAATGAAAACAAAAATAAATCAAATGTTTATATATTGACATTGTTTGTTAGGATAAAGTGAAATGCCTTTGAACTCACATTGCACTCAACGTTACATTTTTGTTGTTTTTTGTATGCCTTGATGCAATGAACAAGAGTATTGGTAAAATGTCCTTAATTTTTGCATTGAAAAAGATAAACTGGATGACATTCACAATGTGTGGAGAGAAAAGAGCTATGTTACTTGATTTTATGACATTCAAGAATTATTGAAAAAATGAAATATTAACGAAAACAGTTCAGCAGCTCAATCGAAGAGTTTTATGAGTAGGAAAATGGCACCGAGGGCAAGGAATAATGTGAGCGAGGAGGCTTGGTCCATCCCCGAGCAAATGAATGTTTTCCCGAGACGAGAAAGATGATCCGGGAAGGGTGAATATGCAACCTCGAGAGGAGAATAGTGTGCGCGGGAGAAGAATTGTGTGCGCAAACGAGCCCGAGCTGCGCACTGGCAAGAAATCTAGTCGCTTTGATGTATTGTTCGTCTGTGTGTATGGGCCATTTGAATGCTGGTTGGAATCGTTTCAGGTGGAATTTCAACATTAACTATTGATTATCGGCTATCCAGGTCTTGCGTTCATCTGGATTTTACAAGTGCTGTGGCGCACGCACGACTGACCCTCAACACAGCGGCGGGCTTTAAACGCCTCCAGCAGTACAAAACGATGCCCGGGTCCCTAGTTGACTAAACCCGCCTAACTGAAATCATTGATAGCTACTACTACCACTGTGTTGGTGGCTCTTGTGCTCTCTATGATGACAGATTATCAGCAACAGATAGAGGAAAATTTTATATATATAGTCAAAAAATCTATTGGTCAGTATTTCTCATCTAAATCCATGACTAATTAAGAGGTTTTTAACTGTCATTGATAGGTTGAGCTTTTTAATGCTAAACATCACACATTTCCCGAAATCTTTATCTCACATTCCGTCACAAATTACCCGTAATCACAACTCTTGTTGACTTAACGCATTCCCGCATCTAAGGCTTTAAAGACTTATGATCGATATAAAATTGAAACAAACCAGTATTATATCTTATCAACGTACACTTCAGACGACAGATTAAGAAACAATAAAGGAGAAGTTTATAGAGTGAGCGCTGTCAGTCTGACTTTTGAAGAAGTCAAGCTGCGACACATGGTGAGAGTGGGTAGGGAACTGACCAGGTATTTTAATATGGAAATAAAACGCCAATAAAAATAACCTGTTCTGGATAAATTGCATTTGATGTAACTCTAATTCAGGGTCAAATGAGCGTAAACGACAAATAACAAAACGTTTACATGCACAAATAAAGAACTCAAAAAGTAGGAGTACCGTCTGTTTTAGCCCTGATGTTCAATGAACAAATGAACATAACCGCTAAATATATGTGTTAGGTGACAATTCTTAATAAGTTGGTGCATATCTTGTGAGTCGTTGTCCTCCACTTATAGAATAATCATCAAACGACTCAGGTTCACGGATTCAGAACATGACTTATGACATGAAATAACGAAACAATTTACTTGAAGACAAAACATCTTTCAACAGCATGACCACGACAATGTCTGATTTGCATCCTCACTCATGGCTTTAGAAAAGGTGTGCCAAAAATATCACGTTCGACAGATTTGGTCAATCCATCTCCAAAAATTGGGCCGTTTAAGGTCAACGGCAGGTGGCCCTTCAATTATTTTTACTAGTAGTTATCATTACAAGACAAGAGAGCCAATTTCGTGATTTTGAGATCGTAAGAGCAAACGAAATGCACATTTAATTTTCTAAAATAAATCCAACTTCCTCAACTATGGAATCAGTGCAAATCACCCATTTCGTGATTTTCATTTTTTGAAAACTATTTCCCTTCGCCATAAGGCAGAGAACCCTAATCAAGCATCTCCTACTGAACACCTATATGTGTAAACTATGTTCATCTTCTAAATTTCTTGGAAATTAGGAGAAAAACAGATTTGACGGTACACTCGAGTCACTAATATCTTTCCTCGTGACTGATAATGTTATTGTAACAACACGCTCCCCCCCAAAAAAAAAATCTCCCATTTTTACTCATAATGTCCACAAACCCAAAAATTCGAGACCCCTACATCTCTACATTTTAGACTGGGCGCGCATGAGGCGAAATTCTGGTTATTCCTGTGCCCTAACCCCCCAACTCAAAATCCTGGATCCGCCCCTGTAGTGTGCCTGATTAAATAAACGTAAGTTTGAAACAATACAATTAATGGACATTTCTGTTTATTATTTACCTGAAATAGAAACTACTTGTAGTCAGAAATGGTGTCTAAAACCTTTTCACGCCATCAGAAAACTCATCATTAAGGTCGTATGCAATATAGTAAAACGTGTGCCCTAAAGCCACCACGTGTGGCGAGGATGGCAAACCTGTTTCGTGATAGGGCAGTTACAAGGACCCGTGCTTCACGTAGCAATCCCTTTTGTTAGAGAAAAGAATTTGCTTCGATAGTGACCAAGAATTTTGAGCCAAGCTTTTGAGAGTTTCTTTCACGGTTACAATGACTGTAAATGGGATTGGATTGCACTTCTAACAGTTCAAAATGCAGCTATCTTTCACAGGCAGAGTACCTCTGCTTAAATCATTCAGTTCGTGACTCCGTTTTCCACTGCTATTTTTTCTTTTTTAAAATCGCTGTGCACTTTTATATTGAGTTAAAAACTCCTAAGACGTCAAGGACTTCCTATTGTACACAAAAGTGTACAGATTATATGAATGTTCAATAATCCAATTCATTGGAAATCAGGGATCTAAGACTGAGACGGGAGCGGAAAACTACGATGACGAAGGGGGTTGACAGCAAAACAAAACGTCCGTTAATTACAACTTGGCATCTGCTCGTAGCAATAGTTTGCTAAATTTACGCTTCTCACGTGGCGTTGGTGCTTGCTGACAATTCTACTCTTGTACCAACTACTGTCGCGTGACTAACAACACACGCTTGCAATGACTATTTCAATGTAAAGGCATCAATTAACGGTATTTACTGATATCTGGTTTAACATACGATTTTTTGACTGAATGATGCGACAAGATCTATTTTTAGATCTGCAAGTGACACGTAATGTAAGAACGAACTGTTCTGTCAGTTTTGCAATCTTTTCTTGTTTTGTCGCCATGGGATGACACTACGTTTTACCAAAGGCAAAACTGGATTCAGTACAAACCGCGTTCTCCTCTCAAAGTTACCAGTGGGTGAACTGAGCATCTAAACATAGTGGTGGTACTTACCAAGTCTTCCCCTGAACTGGGCCCTGCCGACTGTGACCGAGTCCGCGCCCTCGGCAACAGGTAGTTATTTTCAGACATCTATTGAGTCTTGGATATCAGCCGACGCAGCCATCTCATTTTCCAACTCGATACCAATATTAATGAAGTGCCTCGTTTCAAAAATTGGAAAAATAACCCGCGACTTCACCTGTGTCGAACTTGCAGAGCCCGAGCTCAGTACTCATTCATACACTCTTGTGACACCCCGCCCGATAACTTGTCCAATATTGTGAATAGCCAACTCGTAACCTTTGTCGAACATGAAATTCCACACAAAATGACGTAATCAGGTCGTAACGCACACTGTTTGCGAGCGGCCTCGGCTCTTCTCCTTCGCTCTTGTCTTATATTACACGTACTCTTCAAAGCTTTCGATTCTGGTGTTTTTTGTGACTAACATTTACCGTAGTCTCTCGTCGCTAAATCTCCCTTTGCTCTTCGCTTCGGTCTCGGGTATCACGTACAGGTTCACACGGTCGTCAGCGGGCGAGGACGTTTCAATGCCAGGATATTACGCAACTTAGGGTGGAGCTGCTTTAGTCTGTCGTGCCTATTCTTTTCGGCTAGTGACTCAGGCAGCTTTTTGTTAAAAGTACCCGCGGCCGGCTGCCGAGAAGTATAGCACCGGGGAGGTGCATGGGATCGATTTAGCAACATGTTTCTCATTTTTAAATATTAAGACAAGCGTCAATATGGTCAGTTAATGTTTACACTTTCTCAAGCTGTATTAACTAAAAAATGAACGTCATCGCGCTACCGAATATTGCTAACTTTAATGGCATGTCTCTTACCAATGGCTCGTGTCCAATTGCCGCCACATCACAAATGAGAGTTCTCAGATAGCTTCATTTAATTTTTGTCATTGACATAAAAAGGCTATTTTCCAACTGGAAAAGGGCCGTGCTCATGTTGACTATTGAACGGCAAAGCGCCTTTGAATTTGCGCACTTCACATCAAGCGTGTGCCTGGCCATTTCATATTAGTAAGATTTTTATTTAAGTGCAATGCTTGGGCTCTTGAACGCCTTCATTACCAGTGGTCGACGTTCTGCAAATCCAGAAAGTTTTTAAATGTCTGATGTCTGACACCACATATCTTTGTCATCTACACAAGATACCAGTGTGTCACCATCGAGGATCTGGTTTGTGGGTTGCCCGATTACCGTTTAAAACATACTTGAGAAACTGCGACCTTGTCCTACAATCCGTGGCAGATATCACACGTGGCTAACCGTAAAAAGCGGGTCAATGGAGAGTCTTGTCATTTTCACTTTAATGAGAAGGAATAATTCTAACGTCTAAAAAACACTTCTGGTTTTCCACGTAGTCGGATCTCATAAGCGATAGTTTGATCTTTTCATCTTTTTTGAATATGCAAATTATAGCCCTCGAAAGCACGCGCACTCTCCTGACGTTACTCACTCTTAGATTATTATATGGTTTATTTGCGTTCCAAAATAGCCTACATACATAAGTCAACTCAAATACTGAGATAAACAAAATATGAATGCACGGATAATTTTAAAGGGGCAAGTCCCGAATTCGGAGGATTTCATCCGCGGCGCTGCTGACATTTTTCAAATGGATTAGGTGGGGCGGTTGTCGACTCATAAACATGCGATGACGTCGCAGGCAATTTGTGGACGTCACGGTAACCTGATTCACGTTTAAGGAGGCGTGATTTGACTTCATCGGGATCGGATGGCATGTGCTACAAGAATCTTACGCACTATAATGCCCGTTAGGGGGAGCCCGCATTTTGAGAACCAATTTTCTCCACTGAATAGCAGGCATGAGACTGGTTCTCTGCACGGAATTAAAAGGCACAATTATTGTGATGAGGAGATCAATGTGCACCCTCGCTGAGAGCATATGGCCAATTTTTGTTGCTAAGTTACGCGACGTCATTTTTTGTGACTATTCCTGAGCCGCAATAGATTGGAAGCGTCTAGTCTTTGCTAGGTAATAGTAGTTGTTTGGGGTTGGTTTTGTGTTTTGTATAGTTGCCTCTAATAAAAATAAATTAGTTTCACATGCGTTGCCGTAACCATTTAATAATCTTTTGATTGATAATCAAAGTGTTAAAAATTACTATATTTTTTCATAAAACTGCTCTAGAACCCATCTTTTTCATTTTCCAAGTTCAAATTTTCCCATATATTCGAAACAGTTGTATTATACGAGCTAAATAAACTTGCAAAACATGTTTATCTTCCTTGTCCTTTTCGCAAATTTATTACTCGGAATTTTGATGTTCTTTCTGAAGTTTAACGGTCGATGAACAACTCCAAATGAATTTAAATGAAATAACCTGGCACCCGATTGTTCTTCTGGAAATTGATGATTCATTGACATAAAAAATTCTAGAAATCTGTGAACCGCTAGTAATGACAATAGGTTATGGAGGAGACGTGGGCCCTGTTGCTTTAACGCTTGCCGTTTGATTCAACGTAGATACATGACGCCTATTGACTCAGTGTCAATACACTGTTTATTTGAAAGTCATTTCGGAGTCGAAAGCGTGAACGCAATAGAATAATCAAGTTACTTTTTAAGGCATTTACAATAGCAAATGTAGGGAACGTGTTTCCTGAGACAACCCGGTAGCTTCATAGTAGGTATTGTAAAAATTGTTTATATTACTTTTTCAGCGCACAACGCGTCACAAACCCACGATGATTACAACTCTCCCCTTTTATAAAGCATTCATCAATTTCGTAGAATATGATTATTGGACTGAATACAAATTCACTAAGAAAGTAAATAAAATATTAATAACCCTATATTTGCTCAGTGTGTGGTAAAACCGGGTGGTCTTATGATAAAGCGCACTTCAAACAGAGTGCAAGATCTACTTGGATCGAAATAAATTACGGAAATAAATTCGAAAAACGAAAACACTGTTCTTGTAATGGATTATGTGTTTTATTCGAGCAAAAGTAAAACTCGTGAAAACATGATTTTTGTGCTTATGGTTTTTATCGAGATCAAACAAGTTGATAATTTAAAAGTTTGTCTATCCAATGATGATTCCGAAGTTATTCATTCGTATTCGGCGATGGACACATTAATAACCTATGCCCCCACGAAGCCATATTATTGGGTAACAGGTCACTTCTTCGAAGGTTCATTACTCCCAACGAATGTCACTACTCCGAACGCCCAATACCGCGTAAAAACACTACTCCGGTCTCGATACTCTGAAAGATCGCTGCTCTGAAAAAAGTGTTTGAGATTTTTATTTGTACTCGAAAACGACTCGATCAATTTCCACGGACTCATCGGCTTCCTGGGTCAGCTGACATCTTCATTTTGTCCGTAAACCGTGTTTGGCGATCTGTTAACCGTGTTTCCTCGTGAATATGAGTCCTTGTCCCGTGTATTTGGGTACGTGGATCGTGTTTTATGAGTCCGTTCCCGAGTTTGTGAGTCGGTGGACAGTGTTTGCAGGTCCGTGAGTCGTGTTCATGCGTCCGTGCCCGTGTTGACGAGCCCGTTGACCGTGTGGTTGACTTCGAGCGCGTGCACTGACATCAAATAACTTGCAATCAAACGCCACTGAAGACGGCAGAACACGGCATTTTGACTCACCTCCTTTCAACCACCCACCCGTTGTATTTTTTCTGCAATGTGAACATGAAGCATGAGAATTTCGGTATTCGCTGTGCCGCAGTTTTGAATGATTTTTACTTTTTAAGACATTCGCTGTAATGTTCACATATTTCATTACTAAAATCGTTGAATCCAGTGAAAGATGAGAATAGTTGCCACGTGTTAGTTCGAAGTAAACAATTCATCGTTTCTGCTGCATTCGTTTCTCGAGTGTACAGTGTACACTTGGACATAAATGCTGCAACGCGAAATTATAATAGTGTGCCGTTTCGTCGATAAACAGAAATCATTCACCGAACTCTCCAAAACTAAACAATCTAGTTGATCCAGGCGGCATAGAACAGAATCATTTTAAACAAACCGCTTAGTTTAATTACGTTTGCCACTGTTTTCCCACCGAAGTATTAACTCAGGTGTTCGATTTGTTTTCTGCGGTGGGAAGAACTATCTTCGTTGTCGTATTGTTCGCCAGAATACACATTTCAGGAAATTTCCGCGACAATCACTCTTATACACATTGTCTAGTCCGTCTTGACACGGTGTTCACATGTCAAGGTTTTGTGTATTAAGTATCGGATAATACCCATTCTAAAACAAAAAGGACAAGAAACTTGAACGATAACATATGTTTTCAATTCTTTATCTGTATAAACAGTATATAGGTAATTTGATTGATTTCTTTCTTTCTTGACTATATAAGAGTCCCCACCGAAAATAATTTAAAATATTTTGTCTTATGGATAGTATGATGAGCTTTCAAATAACTAATGGACAATATTTGCTCTGTTACCCTTAATAATTCAGGCATCACGGCATGTGCAAAACGAGAATGGACAGGAAAAACATTGTTGCATCATAAATGAAAGCTTAAGGGTATTTGGTGGCCACCTGAATGAAAGTGGAATTCAGCGCATTATATTGACTGCGACATTATTTGAATTGAACTCTGACACAAGACTCGCATTCATGCGTTACATCGGAGGAATCATGGGGTGCATGACGTAGACTCAAGAAAGTTGCGAGTAAAGCTAGTGTGACCACGTGTTTTGCTTTTAATGCATGGCGATATCTTGCGAAGACTTGCGCTTTCGTGAGTTTCTCACGACATTGGAATGCAGCCCTAAAACTGGTTGATGACCTCTGGATAATACAACGAATAACAGCAACAGTCGTCCCTCAGTTGTCAAGAATAGAATTTGCCTGCGGTCATACTTTGCATGTGCTAATAAAATTTGAAAACCAAACGGCTAAAAAACTCCGCCAGTTGCCGAGTTCCATTGCAAAGTTCTATTGTAATTTTTGTTCATATGATGGAAGGCGGAGCCATCCGGCAGGTAAAGCACAGAAACAAATAGAGAAACCACCTCTGCTTTACGGTTGTCTAAATATTCACAATGTCATGAGTCTCACGTTGCGACTACCTCTAACCAATGACCTTTGGGTCTAAACCCCATCATTAATAACGAATAGGGGACTATCGAGAGCACGAAAGTCAATTCCTAGTGACCCCGACTCAGATTTTGTGAACAATTACTTCGCAGTGGTCAATAAGTATAAAAGCAGAGGAAAAAATTACACTGTCAGACCCTCCCATGGTTTGATTAAGTAAAGTCTATTACATTTTTTAGCTTTTTGACGACAGCAGCAGCCACCGGCTTTGTAGCGGATACATGTTTGCAGTGGGAAATACATCCGGGACAGGACGTCCTTGCTCATCAGTTGTTGTTTCACAAGGTTTCCCGGTTTTTCGTACGCAAGCGGTACATCCCATCGCACACCAGGAAAGGTGTTAAAACACTATTTATACCAGTTGTTTGAAACACCTCGTCCGCATCACACTGAGATCTGTAGGTGACGCTGAACGCCTGTTCATCAAAGACGTGATCGCCGTCTGGCGGGTTAGTGAATTTTAAAATGGTGCGGCTATTTCGTAAGTCCGCTAATGCACAGGGCCAAGGTAGTGAGTGGTCGGTACACGTCCTCCTGACATTTAAGTCCTCTCAGGTATTTTAGGCTGCGTGTTCAATTCTCGGCTTCCACTTACCTACCCTCGTTCCGGCCTCCAGCGCAAAGTCGACATCGTAGGCCTACTAGCCAAAAATACCGTCAAGTTCCTAAATGTTGGACTTCCTTATTCGGAAAGTTACGTGAGTTGACTAGCCAAACAGGTATCTTTACTTACGCATTTGAAATTTGAAAGAAAAATCGAAGTTAGAATTTTACCGATGAATTGCCACTTTATTAGTGAACGGATTAAAGATGTTTGCTGTCGTACAATACTCTGGGGGCACCGACATAGTACGCGCATTCAAACCCTTAAAGAGGCATTATCCGCGAAAAAAAGTGATTTTCGGAGATCAGCCTCAGCGCAACCCCCGCTGTTGCAGTCTAAAGCTCTGCTGGCAGACGTACATGTAAATCATCCCAAAGTATTTTAAAGAGGCTATAAAACCGCAGTTGGTCACAAATCCGACTTTTGATTTAGACTTTTTATCATTATGAAATTGGTTTCATTTTGTTCTTTAGTCAAATTAGAGGTGGCAAGTTCAGAGACTACAGAACAGACGCTTCGTATTGCTTGAGACTAAGCACAAGCTAGATAGTCACGGTTTGTCATAGTATCAGTTCTTTTGTAAGCACTTCGCCATTTTCATAGCATTAAGTGGTCTAAATCGATAGTAAGTTTTTTTGACGTTCCGCAAATTTATGGTTAAAAAGCTACCACCTACTGCAATAAAACTAGTCTCAACTTATCTCTTTATGAAAAGATGTTTCTAGGCTTGCAAAAAAATTGGCAATTCCATAAATGCAGAACGAAAGGCCGTGACACGTTAGCTTTTGTCGGGTTTAGCAGTAACGAACTTCCAGTTGTTTGGGAACCCTGAAATCACCACATCTAATTTAACAAAGGAAGAATTTGATTTTAGCGAATGTGTCTCAGACGAGGTCGAGAGTTAGAGAATTGCAATAAAATTGCCGTAAACTCTGCAGGTTTTGTTTTTATAGCTCTGGTCAGACCTAAGAATTTCAAGAGGTCTAACCCGTACAACGATAACTCCAAAAGGCGTTTTCGGCCCTAAAACCCATTATATCCATTTGAAACACTTCTCGCACGAATTCGTCATCATGCTTTAGGCGGATATAGGGGGAAGGGGGTGCTCCAGATGGCGGCGTTCCCTTTTATTTATTTTTTATTCCACCTGTAGATTTTCCGAACAGAAGGTTTACATACCCGGCTCCCACAACTTCGGGCCTGAGCTGTACATACAATCGCGCTTTGCCCAATTCCCCGGACAACATGTTGCCCCCCGCCCCCTTATGGTATCCTAGATCCGCCACTGTGCTTGAAACGAGGTGTTGTGTCCAAACTACAATAGTTCTGCATGTTTATAACACGCGCGTTTTCACGTTTGCGTTGTTAGAATTAATGTTAAAACGAGGCAATGTGTCCTAAACAACAATGCACAACAATCATTTTTGCAGCGCCACCAATGTGTGCAAGTAGTGAATGGCGTCCGTGATATTCAACATGTATTTACCGACACGAGATTTCTCTCGCTTTTTTACGAATTACAAATCGGCGAGCTTTTGTTCACTATTATTGGTCAAGTAATAATAATGCTGCCTTGTTCGGTTGAAATTTTCCTTAGAAGACTGTCCAGTTTTGATCAATGTTACATCGGCTGTGTGTCACATACATAAATGACAAGTACGTGGACATACTGGAGCCGTCCTTTGATTTGAAATGTCGCCTCCGATACGTTTCATGCCTTCTCACAAATTAAATGGATTGAGCCGAAAATAAAATACAGCTTTTAAAATCTGCAATACATGGAAGTACTGTTAACATCCAATAAAGTTTTCCACCAATCAGCGTCAAGTAATGCACATTGATGCACTTTTATTCGGTACGTACAATCCACTCAAATGTGAATGGTTAGGGGATTGGTCAGTAATTCAACAGAACCTGCGGACTTTTGTTTGCACACAGGCTTTCTGATTGTTTTACATCCGTTCTCACGATTTTAGTGGGTGTGATCAAAATTACACACCCTTGGTAAATAGCCAGCTACGCCGGCGTTACGCAGTCTTGCGTCTACCCGTTCCGTCATAGTGTTGACTAAGTCTGGTAAGGCCAATATTCGTGGTGTGGTTTGTAACGGATATCCAGGTAACTAGCAGTAGAGTTGCTTGATTGGACCATTCAACTCAAACGAAACAAGCAGAGGTGGGCCTTGTGAGGCTTCCCTCTCCACCGCTGGTGTTACTCGCAGACTGGAGAAGCGACCGTAGACAAGACTTCTTACCGATGAAGGAACAATGGGGCTAGAGGAGGCGAAGGAGCCGTATCTCCTAAAATTCTGTCATTTTGTCAGTGTAAAAGAATTGTCACATCTCAGAGAATTAAAAAGACAACTTTTGAATGAACTACACATGAGCAAAACATCCTTTTTTATTGTTTACCGGTCTTGGCGTTTTCAACTGGAGTTCTAAGCCACTGTCATAAGGGAGCTCCATGTAAATAGTGCGACCTTCTACATTTATTACGAGAAACCCTAAGCGTTTTACAATTAGTGTGGACTGGTTTAGTGCATGAAATACGTTCAACCAAGTGTTGTGTGTCTCTCTGGTTGAATTGAAACAATTCATAGCTTTTCCCGCCGGGTTTGTTGGTTCGTTTATCGTTAGCTTTATTTCCCCTTTTCCTCAGAAATTAAGTAAATGGCTGTACACATCTAGACACGTGACATGCATTTTACCTGAAGTGTCACACAAAATAACGTCATCGCATTATTTAGCTGGACAGTAATGATGAATGCTTTGTCTGTGTGCCGTTAGCAGGAGGGAGGACCTGTGTATCCTGTTTTTAAATAAGGGTACTTCTGTAATTATATTTCTAAGATTTTCATTTCGAATTCATCATTCTCTACGGGTTTACTGAAAAACAGGTTTCGGATGGGCTAACCTCGATTTTCTATTTAGCGGGGGCCATTAGAATATATTTTTGTGGAGTGCGCAGCAGAAAAAATAGGATAAGCAAGCACTTTTAAGTAGGATGTTTATCTTGGAAGGGTAGATTTTATTCCAAAACGCAATCCTTCAAAATCCTTGTTTATTGAATAAAATTTCAATAAATAACCAATTGGACTATATTCCTTTTAATTCAGCAAACTACAGTAAAATCTTAATTTCTTCTGTAGAATTATATTGCAAAAATAGTCATTTTTATAAATTTACTGCGAACGGTAACGAAGGGATGTAAAATGCGTTTGTACAGGGGACACTCATTCGAATTCGTTAACTGCGTAATTCAAAACTATATGGTCCAATCCCGATGGTCATATCAGGTCATATGGAACGAGAAAAAGTGATTTTACAGAATTCCTACTTTTAGAAAATATATGCTTTAACTGAGTTTCCTGTCATATATGACTAAATACGCAGACTTTTCAATAAAGTCTTACGCAAACTTAAGGTTATCTCAAACTGTATTTAGTGACCTTCATATATCAAAAAAGGCTATGCCAACTAGTAAAAGTATACATTTTCTGACAGAAAAAGGTCATAGATTACGAAAATATGTTTAATATTGATGTACCATTAATATTATTATTACGTTAACATCTTTTAAGTCAAATTTCATTTTTAAGAAAGGTACATCCATAACAAAAGTAAACCTTTGGTAGATTTTTATGAAACTCTTTTGAATGAAAACTTCCCAATTTACCTCAAAAGCGCTGTTAGGAATTTTCGATTACTCATCAGTGACGGACTTAAGGGGGGCAAGGGTACCATGCCCCCCCCCCTAAAATTCTCCCAGATTCCATTTAGCAGTTCGGGGGTGCGAATGTCTGACGGGCAAAAAAAAATAGCAATCGATCCGTTTATCTTACGGTACGCAAAAACAAAGCGTTTAAAAAGAAAATTCTAATAGGTTTTTGAAATTAATGATTCAATATTAAAATAGAAAAGTTACAGTGAAATTCACCGAGCTGTTTTCGATGAAATTAAGTTGGTTTCCCGAAGTCAAGAAAAAAAAACGGAAAACGTCGCAAGTCTTCAAAACCTGACAATTATCGCTTAATTATTCGATGAAAATTTTTTTTTGGTCAATATAATCTATACATGCCTTAAACATGTTTTCTATTTTAACATTCACTGGCAATGTCAGCTGAGTTTGCAATGCGCAATTAATTTTATTGTCCCGTTTAGACATCAACTTTTGGCCCGGCGCAACTGACACGGAGCAAATTGACCCGTGTCAAGCGGCCGTTTACACACACAACTCACCAACCGTGGCAAGACGGAAATTAACGACGACAGTTACAGAGACAAAGAACCCGTATGTAGGTCACTGCACAAGCGCAGTAGAGATGATCCTTTCTGCCTTATTCCAGTTTCGCGTTTAGACTTATAATTGACACGGCGCAAGATGTTCGGGCGCAAATTACTCTACCTCACAAACGGGTGGCAAAAATTTGCCACAGCGGTGTCAATTTGCGCCGTGTCAGTCTGTTTACACATTGGAACAACTTGTTCCGTGTCAGCTGATCCGTGTCAACTTTGTAAGTGTAAACGGTTTTGAGTTTGTTTCTCGTGATCGAGTCAAGTTAGATCAAGGCGTAGTAGGTCAACAGCTCATTGTTATACACACCGCGCGCCGGGAGACTGATATGAAACCAAGAACGAAATGGACAACGAAAATCGAGACGGTGCTTAAAGCGTGTCGTGAGCATGAGATCAAAATAGCAAAATGTCAAATTACCGATCAAATGAATAAATTTGGGTGAGGATTAATCTGTTTTTACAACTTGCCGTGCTCGTGAATACAAAGTTACTGTGCCGCGACTCGGGACAAGATACATTCGTTCTTAACGGTCGTTTGGATGCAGACGCACAACTTCCTCAGGATCAAAACTACGTTGTGCCTTCGTTTCCACGGCATCTTTCTAGCCTATGTACATCTCGTTGACTCAGTATTATGGCGACTCGGTGAATGAAAGGACAGAGAGTACATACGGAGCTTATCTCTGCCTGACAGGAGATTCGATTTGAGTGACAGCCCTGTAACCTTTGACCTCGAATAAGTAGTATACAAATATCCACACTGTTGTGCTGTTCCAAGGTGGTTCTGCTAAATCTTTTTTTTCTTGCTACACGGTATATATGTCCTATTTGAAGTTGTCGAGAATTGAGAAGATAAGATAGACATGTATGAAATATGGTAAAAGCAGCCAATTTTTGTGAGTGCTGTTTGAGATATCCTGGATATGACAGAGGATGAGTAGCCACATGGAATACCTAATAAAAACAAATGCATATTCTGAAAGAAAACAATAGATTTTGGTATCAAATTAGCATAGTTTTATTAAACAGAAAGACAAAAGGGGAAAAGAAATTACTTTCATACACCCATTCACACTCACACTCCATCGAACTGAATAATTAAAACTATATTTGCATTTCCATTACTAATAGTTTAAGATAAAGAACACACCTTTCTCTTATAAAGGAAAACTTTAAGACCCTTTCATGCTAACGTCTAAGCGTCGATGTTTTGGGGAGTTTCGATCAGTAGTCCTGGATCGAAGTTAACAGCGCCAGTTAACTTCGCAGCAAACTGGTATGAACGGTCAATTTCGGTCCCATCGAAGTTATCGCCAGGGGACATTGCTATCGTCAACAATTAAAGGGTAGTGTTATCGCTAATAGTTTCGTAAATTTTGCTCGAATTAGAAATAAGTTTTATGTCAATTAGCAGACGTAAATAAAATTGTCACATTAAAAAATCTTAGCGCGCAGGGGATGCATCAGCGCTATCTGCTATTACTTCGATGACGACAGCGTCACCTACTGAATACTTCGATGCCGTTAACTACCGAGGTTGGTACGAACGATTCAATTAACTTCGCAGTTTACGTCGACGTTCCGCTCATCCCGAAGTTAAGTAAGTATGAAAGGGCCTTTTAAGTGTTGGCATCACCGCGTACAGTAAATCAAGTTACGCCAAAAATCAGCAAGTTGTTAAAATCCGAAAATCAGAACACTGGTATTAAACAGTACACACCATGGATTTTTGCACATTTTGAATTACCGGTGGCCACAAACTAAATGTATGACGTAAAATTTAGCTAAACCCATGTTTATTTTGTGTAATTAGCTCGAAATTTTGATTTTCTTTCAATTTTGCCAATTTTCACATTTCCCGCCATGTGACGTCATGGGTTGAACACAAGAGAGCAGTGACTACCATTGAACAATGGCGGAAAGCAGGGAATTTGAAAGCGACGACGATTATGAGCAAAAATTGAAAGAATGCTATGAAGAAACGTACGGAAATGGTGGCCAGGATGAGGAAATGGGGTTGCACGAAAGCGAGAATAAGTTTAATGTGCTTCCGGCAGCGTACTTTTCTACTTTTAGCCTTACGAACTGGATCCTCCCGCGAGAGAAGCGGCCTCGGGCTCGGCGAGTCAACCCAGTCATCCAACAGACGATCCTGAACTAAGAGCTGATGTTTCTGAATGATAAATATTGTCCTTTATTGAACCAGGCCTTCATCGTAACGTCTCTTGTGACTGAAGTCACGAGAACTCAAAGTGGGCAGAACACAGAGTGGCCACGGACTGAATCCCTTGGTCCACGATGACGTCCCACTCTCTCGTTCGGCACACGAAGCGATGCCACTACTGCGCAACATTGGTATCCTTCGGAACACCGAGACGTTCTCCGCCTGGCTACTGTTGTTGCAGCCTCCGGAAACACATTGATCCCTCTACGAACCTTCTCGATGCTAAATGTATATTGCTATCTCTTCACTCTATACACTTTGTCTCTGATTCAAACAGTATGGCGAACGACTTGGGTTCAACCCATGACGTTGTACATAATTATTATTTTTTTCAATTTTTGCGTGTTTCTTTATGAGATGTGCACTAAAGGCACTGAAATCTAGTAAGATATAATAATAAAATTTATTTTAAGGTACTAGAGTCATGTTGTGTACACTTTAAAAGATATATATACATACCAACATTCATACATACACACACACACATACATACATACATACATACATACATACATACACTGGCCGCTGGTCTTAGGCTTTCACGACTGGGGTTGAAAGGCTACGACCAGTGGTCAAATGTAATCAGTGTTGTTTTAACAATTCCCATGTCATATGGACGAATGTCTTCGTCCTCATTATCGTGAACAGCGTTACATTGGACACACGGTGTGTTCTCTCTCGCGATGGTTGTCCATGCACTTGCAGGGGGTCCATTCAAGACCATTTTGTACACCAACATGGCCGAAAAATAACTAGGCAAGAAATAGTAGGCAATACCATCATTTGCTATATTGAAAATGACACATTTCGGCTAAAGATTTTGAAATCGCTATTGATCAGTCACGAAAAACCCGTGTTGAATGAGCAGCTCACTGGTGTGTACCGCACGCTCATGGGCGGCGCAGGGCTGAAAAAAGTGGGGCTATAACCCCTCAGCCCCCCTCTGGCGCACCGCCTATAGACCATGTGCTGTATAGCACTGAAAAAGTGGGGGGTTATAGCCTCCCCCCATCCCCCTATGGTGCGCCGCCCATGACGCTGGCTCTGTTTCGATAGGGTTGCATTTACACTCTCTGCTTGTATGCCCCTCTTCTCGCTGCCACGTGTATTTCAATGTTTATTTCGCTATGTATATGTTCATTCCACTGATTGCCTGATGATGAGACATGCAGTCTCGAAATACTCGCTGGTTCCCTGTGTGCCGCTAGGTGGGGGGGTAGCCGCCCCAGCACGTGCTGGCTGGACTAAGCACGCAGGGAACCAGTGAGTCTTGAAATATAGCTAGTGTTTTAATTTGTTTGTCATGCCTCTCGGTGTTTTACTTCATACCTGCACGCCTGAAGAAAGGAGACTGGTTCCGAAATTACGAGCGTACCAGTATCAAGCTTGCAAACAAAAAGTCTAGTACGTAAGTATGTTTGTATGTATGTATGTATGAATGTGTGTGTGTGTGTGTGTGTGTGTGTGTGTGTATGTATGTATATATGTATGTATGTATATGTATATGCGTATGTATATGTATGTATATATATATATTATATATTGTTACGTTTAGTTAAAACTGTATTTCCTTGAGTCAGTATTTAGCTGAAAAAAGAAAAGAAAACGAATTAAACTATTTAAAACACATAAAATAAATCTCACGATATTCTTACAGTGGCAGGACTAGATTTTCAGTACCGACAATAACAACGGGGCCACCAGTGACTCGAGAGAAGACTCGTGCGATTTTTGCGAATTGTTAAATGGGTCACGTGACTTGAGTTGCTAACTCTCGGTGATAATTCGGTATGGGACGAGTGAGGTAATGTTAGCGAACTCCATAGCTTTTGGGTTTATAATGCAATATTGACAATTTAATAGTGGTGAAATCCCCGTTTAAAAAGTTCTTCCGAATTCCTCCACTGCTCTAGTGCTTTGTCCGAAAAGTGTTGCGCGTGTATACTTTTGTGAATGAAAAAATGAACATTGTCAAATGAAGGACTATGTGTAAGATAAAGGGAAGATTGTATATTTTCTAAATTTTGTCTTCTGTATCATACACTGTAATGCATACAGTCATCTGGCTTTACACAAAACTAGTGTGTGGACACGTTTTTAACTCGTGAATATGGCATGTGCTTGCTTTCCATTGTGCTTCGGCATAAATATCTGTGGTTCGTGCGTCGCACACGGCCACTGCCACCAATAACTGAATATTGCTGAATGTATTTTTGTAATCTTTCCAAACCGACACGCGAGTGGAATATTTAGTGTAGACTGTTTACAGCGCAACAGGCATCTCTGATCTCTGTGCGCAATAATTTCACAGTGCGCTTTGCCTTAAAAAAAAAACCTATAGGAAATTAGGTGGCGTTGGTATGTCGTCAATGGAATGGTTGTTTCGTGTTTAAAATGAATTGTCTGTGTACATACGAACACCTGAAATTAGGTAAGAATGACACTCAAAATTAACATTTGCAAATTAATTCTACCAGTGGAATTGATGAGTCTACCTAGACACATGCTACAATGACCGCATAATTCGGTGACCCCGGTGAAGATTTCCAAACGTTTTGTTGCAAATAATTATGCGTAACGCGGTAATGTTTTCGGTAAGAAACACTCTGTTGGTGAATTCTAAAGATTTTTACGCATGATAAGTTCAAATCTGCATACACATTGTGAGTTCATAGTAACTCAAAATTTTGTTCCCTTCCCCACTCTCACAAGAAGTTAAATCTGGACAACAAAGCCAGACAATATCAGGAGTGCATAGTGTATAGCCGTAATTGAACTGTGTGTGACCAATCACCGCTCGTTTAACCGTTGCGTCATCGCCTGTCGGTAAGGAAATCGCACGTGAACTTCTTGAAGTCCCAGATGGAGGGAAGACAAGTCCAGCTATGGAAACAGTTAGCAGTAAACAGCGGACAAGACACGGCATGACAACGGTAAGTTATCCTAGTATCTTTCCCAGTATCAACAAAAATATCCGAATGAAATTCTTGTCGTAATGCTCTGACATCTAGCGTTCTGTTCTCTGCCAACTTGGCAATACAATGCATAAATGCGTAAATACCACTGCATCAACTTTCATGTGCAGGGCTTCGACCGTCAATAGTTTGAACACGTATTGTGAGTGTCAGTTACCTGTCACACTTCAGGTGCTTATATTCGGATCAAACTAACACAGTTTTGAGATGTTATCTCGCTTATCTATATCAAATCTTCATGCCTGTCCTGCACGAACATTGCAATGTTCACACCAAGTTATTTGTAAACGAGGCTGTAGCCGAATTGGTTCGGGGCGATCTATTGCCGATGTGGCTGTAACCAAGTAGAATTAGTTTACTGATAAAGTCCAAGGAACATAATTCCAGAATTATCGACAGTCAGAAAGCCAGCTTAGTACGTTTTAAGTCAGTGATGGTTACAAACGTTGATACGTGCACTAAAGCTGGTAAACGTACGCTCCTAATTGTATTTTGTTTTTAATTTTGAAGCAGTGGTTACTGCAGGTTCACTCTTGTGCATTGATCGCTCAACGATATAATTAACTATCATTTCGTTTTTGTTCAGACTCTGGTGTTGTGACTGTCGCTATCTTTAATGTAACAATTGCTTTGCTATTACGAAATAGACGGTAAATTGCATTCGTGGCTTGGGGGGTTCAACTTCCAAATTTTAATAACACTGCACAAAAAGGTTGTTCCAAGTGAGTCCATACCACTATACAACTGCCACGACTGGGTGATCTCTCACAGGCAATACTGTGAATGGAAGACTGAAATGAGCTAACCTAAATAGAAATGTTGCCATTTTCTTGCAAAGCCGTCGATATCGTTTTACACCATAACCGTACACTGTTTGTCGGCTTTTGATATTTCCCTCGTGCTTTTTGTCTGTTGTAAAACTGAGTCACAAAATAGGGTCAATACGCTCAATAGCAAACAAGATATTGGTTCTTACCAACTAACAGACCGTATTTGATAAACTTAAAATCTGAAAGAAAACAATTAGTGTATGACTGGGTCGACAATTTCTTTTCAACTGAGAGAACTGAAACCTGCTGCTCGTTCAGTGAACAGTACGTGAATACCCTAACATAGGTACATAAAGCAATAGTCGAGTCTCGCTCAGCAATTAATTTCACTGAGTGGTACATGTAGGGCACCTTTTTGTGATAGAGAGGTTCAGGAGAACTGAAAACCACCTGCCCTCGCTAAACTATACCCCTAACGCAACCTTTACTAATGTTTCTTTTCACTTGCGCCGTTGAATGTTTGCGAATACAAAACTGCTTTGACGTACCAATTCTACATATCAAGAGACGAGTGTCAGAGCTCGCGCCCGCGTAACGAACACCAAGAGAGTATGTGCCAACAAACAGACACCAAGAGAGTATGTGCCAACAAACGAACACCAAGAGAGTATGTGCCAACAAACAGACAAAATGAAAACAGCGCATAGTAAGCAACAACAAACAATCCCATCGATTCTAATTCGGGTTCGTAACACCCCTCTTTAATAAATAATCTGTGCTTTAACTTATTTTATTTACATTTCCTACTGGGATGGATTCGTGTTTTCAATGAAAACGATCCTTCCATCAACCAAATGCAGGAAGACAATGACTTGAAAAAGTCAATACACACTGGTACATAAATACCGAGCTCCAAAATACTTTTACCTAATATTGCATAACGCGAACTGTTGGTGAAGCCGCGCCATATAGTACACATTGTATGTGGAGATTATGAAATGTATTGAAAGTCGGTCTCAAAGGTAATAATGGTTCAGCATGATCAAGCTCAGCAAGATGTCAAAAGTTTCTATACCTGCCTTTGCTATTTTAGTTATCCGTTATGAAACATTCGCGTTATGGCTTAAAAGAAAATTGTTCACATCTTAAAGTTAGCCACAATAACATTTACAGCTACTCCGGCTATACTTTTCAAGTATTTCTAAAAGTGCAAATATACGCAAGTGCTGAGGAACCACCCCCATTGACAAAGTCTCATTGTATTAATAGGACCCTTAATACACAAAATGCTGACAATCTGACAAAATTCGTTCAGAAGAGTGTTTCAATCTACATAGGTGCGTTCGCAATCGTGAGCCTGCGACCGTCTAACGCTCGACCGGCTTCGTGTATTAAAAATGGGCGAACAGTAATCGTGACTTCACAGATCTAAGTTGATTAACTACTCAAATAGGAAATAATCATCTTATCGATTGGTTTTGATATCGGTGCCGTCAATGATTTAAAATGGTGCGGTTGGAATTTCTTTTCAATCAACGTCCTCGTGTTCCGTTTCAGGTAGGTTCATGACGTTACCACGAGCTCTTTGTCAATGTTGACAAAAACGCTCATGCGGCTTCCTAATACAAACTTTAAACTGGACACAACCGCAGTGTATTGTTAGAAGTCCTTGTAGATAGGAATTAGCCCTGTACTTGTTGGGTTTAAGTTACACTCGTGCACTAAAACGGGCGTCTCAACTATTATATGTTGTCTGATGTTACATATACATGTGCTCCAACGTAAATGCAGTTTGTAATCTATTACTTGGTGTCGACCAAGACAGAGGCAAACAAATCCAGAATCCAGGCCCGTAGCCAGGGGGCGTTCGGGGGGTTCGATCAAACCCCCCCCCCTCCGAGGAAAAGGTCCAGCCCTAGCCTATCCGATAGGATAAGATGGGGTTTAGTAAATGGACAAAAAATTGTTTTAACTACAAGTTCTACTAACCACTATCATAACAAAGTTGACATTAATTTTGAATTTACTTCTGATGTAAAGCGCTTTACATAATCATCGGTTCGTATCCGGCCCGAGTGGTGACTGCGTACTGACGATCAGAGGAGGCTTTGCGTTATTCATCGGCATTGAAAGCGCGTGACTGGTCTCTACACCATAGGGTAACACAGGAGTCTAGAAGTAAGTGTCTATGCCTAACTCAAATTTCATAGCATCGAGAGAGATCCCAAAAGTGGTGCGGTGTGAATGCCTTTAAAATCGACCGTCAAGAAACAAAACAGCAGAAAATGGGTTTGTTATTTGCTACTTTGGCGTACTTTCTAGCATAGTTTAGATTAATTGCAGGCATTTGTTTTCTTTTTGATTGTGGATTGGTGGATTGACGTGCATGCGTGTACACATGTGTGCGTTTCCGTTCTTTTAAATTCAGTACACACCGACGGTATGTTCACTGACTATTCTGTCGTTTCTCAAAAATCAGACATTTTGCTACCGCGTTTTCTTGCACTGAAAAATCCCCGCATGTTCACATTATTTGGTAAGTCTAGACCTAATGAAAACCTTGGTCAATGAAGAAAGTCTTCTCTTGTCAATCAATGTCAATGGCGCACTGCTTCACAGATTTCATATGAGCAACAATTTTGATGGAAAAGATTTCCAAGGTTGCTTGTAAATGACCGAGGGTTCACTACTCCGAAAGTTCGCTACCTTCGAAAGTTCACCACTTCGAATGTCCACAATTCCAAAACCAGAACTCCGACATTTCATTACTCTGATTTTCTACTAATGATTCAGAACTGAAAATGAATAAGATATTGTACTGGTGTCCATTTAATAATCACTTAAAGAGTGTGTAAGACTTGAATAGTCCGGAAGAGTTTGATTTACATTGTTTACAAAAAAGCTCAGTTCCAATCACTGGCAATCTTGATTCTTGAATCTAACTAAAGACTCATTCTCAATTAGGGACAAAAAGGGGCACGGGTCCGGCGACCAACGGCGGTTTTAAATTTCATAAGATTGAATGAGACTTCGTGAAGACTGGCAGGGACAGGGTAACCTACTAACTACATTTAGTTTCGACCCGGCCGTGCGAGTAGTTCCGGTGGGTGAGGTTGAAGCGCAGCGGCCCTAAACTTTTCTGTCGCGCTGTGAGACGACGCGATCTTGAAATGAGATAGATGAATGTATCGTGGTCGATAATTCATCAACATTCCTACTTCATATTATTTTTTAAATGCAAGTACGTACTCATTTTTCCGTATTCGTAAGACATACGGGCAACATGCACCTGGAAGTCCACTCGGCAAACAAAGTGATTTATTAGCCGGGTGTATTGTTGTCGGTACAGTTGCATCTAATAACCGAAGTGTCGCTTATTTTTACATGTAAAAGTACAGCAATTACATCTGATTCAGAAATTTTAGACATTTTCGGAGAAGTGAACCTTCGGAGTGGTGAACCTTCGGTAGTGAACTTTCGGAATAGTGAACCGGCGGAATCAGTAGTGGTCTGTTCCCATTTCCAGCGATGTAAGCAACTTTTAACAAAAATACTATCAGATGAAAAATTACGTCAAGCCATTCTCTGACTAAATATTTCCATCTGAGTATGTGATGAGGTGTAATCACTCATTTAAAAAAGCCCGACTTGAAAGTTTGGCAGTAGGTAGGAGTAACGCCATGTAGAGAACCTCTCGCTTAAAATGGTCACCGCTCAGATTCCCTTAGCCCCAGACAACTTTTATGATGGCTATTCAGCTCGCCCTTTGTATTGACGTAGATCTGAGCTAATGAAGACGAAAGGTAATAGCTAGCACTACTCTCTCGAAAATGATGGTTGTTAGTAAACCCAAATTGGTTTTCTGTGGCATTTGCACAAAGTTACAGCCTGCTACTGTAGAGAGCAGTTTTAACTTGGTACATTTTAAATATTACAAAATGACTAAAAAAGTTAATTTGTGTTCATCTTGACCATGGGCAACTTCTCAAAGGAACGATGGTTTTAAATATGTTTCATACCGGTTTTTGTTATTTCATTTTAATACTCATGTTGTTGTTTTTTCTCACAGATTGATATTTTTTATTTTATCTTTAAACTTGAAGTACCAAAAACAGTAGTAGGTTTGATCGCCAGCGAAACTTAATTAGTTTAGCTAATTGTGAACCCATCCCTGAACTTTCCAGATTACAGGTACATTAAACATTTCACAGCGAACAAAACCACACGTGTCAGTAGTTCAAGTTTAATCTTTATTAGAACTCAAATCAAAAAAGTACAAAAGTGCAAATGGTGATAGTCAAACTGAAGATTTAGAATCTCTGGGCGATTTCGGTTGCGCTAACTACATGACTATTCTAGCTTTTTGTCAGCCATAAAAATATGGAGTGGGCACAAGTTAAATACAACTGTTTCCTAGTCAAAAATCTTGTTACATGAGATTGAAAGAATATTAAAAGAATAATCCATGTGATATATTGTTAACTCTGATCAGCGTTTGTAAATCCTCCGATTGTATCGATGCGCTTGGTCGTTTATCTTCAATCATAACCAATGTTTGTAGTTTTTAGCTTTTAAGTTCATCGATTTTTGAAAATCCAAAACCTGACTTGATTGTTTTTTCCAGCTGAATTCCGACGTGGTATTCGTTTTTCACAAAAAATATTTATTAATGCATGTTGACAATTCTCCATTATGTACAGACAGTGATGCTTACCACAGTTCATGGTCGGGTAATTTCACTAAATTGGGTCTCGCTCGCGCAGGACATTGCGGTCAACTCACACAACCGTATCCGACACGGGCGCCGCACTCTCTTTAATCCTGGTGAAACCCGCTCAGAAGGAAGGACGGTGATTGTAAGCGTATTATTCACGGTATGGCGAGAACGTTAGTCTATATTTATGGATTACATTATGTCCGAATTTGATTCCTGTTGTTTTCGAGCAACCGTCACGACATCCTCATTTCTGGTATTAAAAATTCCGTCTTGTCTCAGGAATATAGAGCTGAGAGCCATCGTTGTGGATACTGATTTCCCTTCCCCATAATTGACCTGCGTGAAGCGCCTTACCAAGAACACAAGTGTTGACGCTTGTAAATGTCCACCTTTCCAGAAATTCGAACCACCCCCGCCCGCCCAATGCTGGCTACGGGCCTGTTAAATGTGGAGCCATCTTCTTATTTTTACTTTGGATGTTTGTATATAGATATTTTCAAAGTGTCCACGGATAGATCTGCCAGTAAGGGGTGGCGAATGGTCGGATTCTGATCCTCTTCTCCCTCACGACCAGACACGTGGTGTTCTCGTTGACAGTGCTCATCTTTTCTCATGAATGTAATCATTTTCCTACAAGCTGTAATTCCCTCGTGTAAACTCCGGTTTCCCCTCCATGAAATCCTGTATCCGCCACAAGTCTCTGTTTACGGCCCCTGTAGTAATTGAGGCAATCGTCACAATTGCTTTATTAGCATATATCATTTCGTGAGGTCACGTGACACTAAGTGAAGGGATGATTGCCATTCCTTAGTATTTAAGTTGAAGCAATCTTTGTGCCTGTGAGACAAGCTCAATTACTACTTATGCGATGTCGTTCACGTCAATTACATCACAGAGACCTGATCTCTGCACAAGACAAGGGGTTGGAAGAAATATGGAATAAGTCCTTTTTCGAAAGCACACAAAAAGAATTCATCGGCGCTTTCGTGCCAAAAGTCGACTTAGTTACGTTTCCGTCAGCGGAGCTGTTCTAGGTGCATGTGGACCCTTTCGAAGACGCAAGACGCTTGCCTGTCTTAGAGAGCATTAAATTTATTCCTTATTACAGGCTTACGGTGTTAAGAAGGTCATCGATGTGTCCAATCTACTTAGATTCTGACTAATTTACATTTTAACTTCATTTTACTTGTCACGGAACATAACAGCGCCCTAATATCAAACCCCGAAAGTTTGTGTTGTAGGTAAACTTGTAAGCAATCGTTGTTTTGTTTACATGCTTACGAAAACACCTCTATACAATTGTTGACCTTGTGCACGCGCAGCATCGTTTGAACCTCGGGTCAAAAGGTCACAATAAAAGTTAAAAATAATCATCAAAATTTCAATCGCTGCTAGTGCAACATTTTATGACGGATTTGTAGGGATTCTTTAGGAATCTGAAAATGGTAACGTGACAGTGACTTTGGTAGGAAATGGAGCGAAATTAGAAATTTATGCATAAAATATTCATTGCAAGAAATGGTTCTCATAGACAGCCTTCATAAGAATTTCATGTCTGAAGGTCAGTCGTAAATAGCTGGGCTTCAATGCGAAACACCAAATGATAAGCCCGGCCGACGCTTTGTGCCACTAAATTGCTTATATATATTGTCTCTTATCGTCTTCCAGCTTTACAATAAGACCTACCACGATGCCATAAAAAATGCACAGCACGCCTGAATACACACAGGGTTGTCGTTGCCCAGAGTTTATGATTATTTTTCAATGAGCGTCGGACTTGTCCAATCTGCACTATGTTTGAAAACAGTTCGAGGGTCTGACCCATTAACTGCATGGAATGGTCGTATTTCAATGATGTTGTCAATAAAACAATATTTTGTGACCGTAAAGTTTTACGTGCACGTGTAAAGTGACATGGTGTTTTTATGGGAATTTCATGGCTTTATAGATTACGTGGCGATCAGGCAGTCACAGCAGGAAAGCGCGTTTTTCATCGAAATTATGCAGTGCAGTAGACCTACTTTCAAAGAACTTGCACGATAGAAAGTTTTATGATCTGTTCACCAGTTTGGATTATATTTCCATACTGCGGATCACGAGTTGATTCCCAAGGAGGATGATATAAATTTGGCTAGGCACATTCTGAAAAGTCGACTAAGGCCATTTTGATTTTGTTTATCTTGTGGCGGCCTCCACGCAGTTATCTGGATAATTAATTGAACGACTTCCGTACTGTTACTTCCGTACGTAAGTGACAGTAAGGAAGTTGTTCAATCAATTCGCATAGGCACATCGGATATCTCTTGAAGAGGCTCCTGGAATAGTAGTGACCGATGTGACGAAATAAAAAATTTAATGAATTTGTTAAAGCATTTAGAACAATACCCGTTTTGCCAATAAAAAGTAAACTTTCTGCTGATAGGCTACTAACTTGTTCCTACTCATGATCAGCGGTTACTATGACAACTCAACATGTTGAACTTGATCTCGTGCAACTACAGGGAACGCCAAGTCTTTCCAAGTGCAGAAATCGCCAACAATTTGGAAAAGGAATAAGGCTAGCCAATTGTCATAGATGTAAGTGGTCCAAATAAATAGTTCGTGTCTTGGCGGAAGGTATGCTTGCGTAGCTAATTAAAATACTCGAACGTCGGAAGGGATCGCGTACTCCGTACTCCTAAAAAGCCTAATGGCACTTGTCTTGTCGTGTCTCATGTTAGCGCAATATCCGACGTACACACCAGCTTCAGGCGAGGCACAAAGTTTGAAATGAAATACGTTTTAGGTTCCCAGGAGTGGAGTACTATTTAGGGGACCCAGTTACATTATGTTGTACGTATTAGGAACACGGGGATATTATTTGGCCAAACCAGGACTCAGAATCTATTCTCCGAACTCCCTTTCCACTCAAACCCTGACTTGAAACGTAATTACTTAAGTACTGCATGATTTAAGATCAAAATTGTAACTTAAGTCGAAGTATGCCATGCAATTGGACGTTTTTTCGATAGGCGGTCGTAGCTCATCTTTTACGAAAAATACAATTTGTTTTAAAAACGAAAAAAGAGTTGATATTAACCTCACTGTTGATCCGGTAAAAGCTGCTAAAATCTTCTTTCTGCCTGTCAAAAATAATTGCTAAAAATAGTAACTATAGCTACATTACCGTCTTAGAGATTACGGATTAGCAGCCTCTCTTCTACTAGAAACGCATGATGCTTAGTAAAATGTTCACAACATTCAACAATAACAAACTTATGATAGGTAAACTTGAGAAAATCAGTGTTGATTTTTCCTCTCACTCGGAGCTTATCAATCGCATCAGTCAAACTCGTGTTTTTCGAGCATATGCATACCAGGTGACCTTCATATTAATATCTACCTTTCAATTGTTGAATAAATTCTTTATTTCGAAATTGTCTTGCTAGAAAGATGGCATTATTGGTGGAAAGAAATAAACTCATTTCAGCAAGCCGTGCTTTGTAAACCTATGGAGTGATGGTCGACTGGTGAATGACGAACAATGCAATAGGTGTTGAATATTTCGCTCGGAACGAATTTAGCGGGTGAAGTCCTATTGATTTTTTTTCAGATCTTTGTTTATCACACAAATATTGTCTATGAAGCTTTAATGTGTGAGGCCTAGATGACACCAGTTGTCATGCGTTTCCCATGGCCGCCGCCAGAGCTTTATGATGTCCCGGAATTAACGATTGTTGTTTGAGAACGGCTATTGGTGTGTTCTTTACCACCTAGCGACACGCTGAGAACCAGCGAGGACTGCTTGTAGAGTTTTTCGGTGAGCCTAGAATAACAATAATTGTGTGAGAACGACTATTGTCGGATCACCTCTCGGGAGATAGAGCTAGTTAGGGCCAGTAGTGCAATCTCCGCTTTCAAGGGCCCTGCTACAAAATCAGCTTTGTTTTAGGGGACTAGCGAGTCGTTTTAGGTGGATGTAACGAAGCAATTCCGTCCCCGACGGCGGACTGAGTTTGTCCGAGTTTAGTTCTAACATTTTACAATTAATTTTTGACTATCGCAAACAGCTAATAATATGCCCTTAGTTCAACTAAGGATCTGTGAATGCACAATTGACTGATCAATAGCTGATAAACCAACATCACTGTGCTGAAATGTATAAACAGAAGACGGAGCTAGATTATCTAACGTGGAGAACGTCGACATAAATTCGAGTTTAAGTTGGTGATACAATGGTTGCTCTCGATTGATTGTGCCGGTTCCACTGCGGGTCGCCCTGCTACTAAGACATCTGTTGGTTTATAAGCAGGAAGTCGTCTTCGAGAACCAATCAGATGTCTTACCCAGTTCCTCTAACAAGGCCAGCGAAGAAAATCAAGTGTATGTAAGACTTTCCCTGAGTAAAAAATCTTAGTACAATAATACGGGAATAAATACTAGATTTATATCTCCTATACTTGAGTATGGGCACTGCACTATTGTCAGTACAAAAAGAAAAAGCACCTGTAGCATTCACTCTCCAATGAAAAGCGGGAGCTTTCTAATGATATGCTAAGTTGTCTCTTCGTCCTGTCCACACACCTTATCGAACACTTCGTTCTCGAGTCATCAAAGCACACAACTTGGACTCCAGTTCAAATATTTCAAAATTGTCGAGTACTGATAAGGAGCCATTGAGCCTTTGATATCAATATTTATCCCGATCTCAACCTTTTACACTCGCTGACATTAGGGCACGCTATGTACACATAGCTTGCCAATCTACAATTGGATTACCAGTGTTGCATGTCCTTGTGATACTAGTTATACAATTCAAGCCATGTTTATAAAAGATAGTAGTATTCACGATACGTGTAACTTTACAATATCAGTACAAGGTAGTGTCTTCGAACGGACCGTCGGAGGACTTGACTTACACACATCGTGATTCACGTTTTGTTTGCATCTTTAAGCACAAACCGAATAATCAACATAACTTAAACGTACAGATATTCTTAGGCCCAAACCATTGAACATTCGTCACCGTTTGAAAACATCCGAGACATGAGGTGGTTTCCCAATAAAAGCTGCATTTAAAATTAATAGATAATTGTTCAAATCTTCGCACTGCAGATTCGTATTTCACTACATAACTTCGCTCCTTGCCTGCGTTTAACTTTCCACGCGGCCTTTCCCTAGAAACTTGAATAAGCCGTGTGACTGAGTTAACCTCTTACTTGACTTTTGACTGATTCCTAGCAGGGGCTAAATTATTCTAATCTCTTCTGACTCGGGAGTCGTGGTAAAAATGCCGCAAGGTACACCACGAAACGTAGCAACGAAGACTGGCCGTCACAACAAGGGTGAAGAATGGTCACCTCAACAATATAATGGGGAACTCGACATTTCACTGAGTGCAGCAAATGAAACTAGAGACCTTCCGATGGAAATGTCTGAATTCAGATAAGTGCTCCGTCACGAAAGCATTATGTATTTTATTTTTTCATCGTTCGGGTCAAAACTGAATAACAAAAAGTCTATCTCATCGAATAATAATCGCAAAAATGTGAGTTTCGTCCGTAAAAACGATATTGTCCATTTAAAGTGGCATGGAAGACGAAAGTCCATGGCAATATTTTTTTATTACAAGTTCACCGTTTTTGAAAATGCACCTTCCTCTCACTGGGTACATACACGCGCATGCGCTTTCATCACTAATACTTCATATTTCATTCACCTGCGGGTCAACATGTTAAGATATCACGCTCCCAAATAAGGGAACTTGCATTACGTGACCATGCGAGCGCAGTGATCACCGTTTTGCAGATCTTTTTTGAATTCGAGACAGAGAGATAAGTACTTTTTATGGCATAAATATTTCAAATATCAAGAAAAGCATCTAATCTCAAAACTTAATTGAGCCCTGTTGAAATAGCCTTATTTTTACATTTTTGCTTTGGTTACGCTTAACAACCGTGAACGTACGAGGTTACACAAAAGTTGGTTGTCATTGATTGGCCGCCGATACGGTTGTACTCGCCGCTCGTTATCAATCAGATAAACGTCAATTTGTGCAAACAAAGTCGCGATCAAAGAATACTTATAATTGTTGTAAGGAGAGATACTATACTATAACATCTACCTAATTGCTTCGTAGCACTATTATTCCCAAGTAAAATAAGGGCAAAACTCAACAATGTACTTTTTGTACCATGGAAATATCTGCCTTTTTCGGTTCATACATTTATCATGCGAAAGTGGCCTCCTTTGATTGTCTTTTTAAAATGATATTTGAATTCTCACAAATGAAAAGTATAATATACCCTCGTCACTGTAAAAGATTTCGTTGGCTTTGTCCTTAAACAACAATCATTCTATGAAAGTTAGTGTTCAGCTTCTTCATGAATGCGGGAATGTGGTCCCGTTAGGTGTCACCACTTCACGCACACGCCCCAAAGTTTTGTACGGCCTTGACTTTTTTCACAAAAATAAAAGTTCACTGATTTCACCTAAACCAACACGACAATTAGTGTATTTCTTTTTTCTGTTGGTCATCCTTACATGAAAGTGACGGATCATAAATTTTAATTTTATAAGAACAGACGACACGCCCGACACACGACCCCAGGTGTGTCAGTGTCGTGTAAGATTACAGTCTGTGGTAACTACAGCTGTATGGGAAAGTTTGTCCAAACAAATGAACCAGGAATGTCGAAACTGGCCGTGGCCGTGACTACAGTATTTTCTGAAAAAACTGAAACTGGTTTTACAGTGCGTTGTACCATGGACTTCCAGTATGCATACCGTAAATCTTCTGATAGGGGTCTCAGTGGGTGTTTATTAAGATGATTTCAGACGTGTTCCAGATCCGGCACGACGGTTTAAAAGACACGGCATCTTTTAGTCATGGGGACCCGTCGTTTTTTAGTTTCATGGGAGCGAATCTCCGACTTCTATGAGAAACCAGGCTTCTATTAGAAGCTTCACGGCAAGTACACGGTTGCGTTATAAAGATGAATGTTAGTGTTCCGTCTAGTTCACGTTTCTCATATTAAAGTTGGATATTGATTCAGTTAACATCACTCAAGGTGGTGGCCGTATTCAAAAGGTTATACTGTAATTCTGACTTGTGACTCCTGAATGAATGGTCAAACACTGTCACATTGTAATGCGGCCTTGTAATGAGAATCACCTGTGTACTTTTAAAATCTATTAATCATGTACATATCAAGAGTTTTCAAAACTGATATTCAGGTCATTGATATTTATTCCAGTCGGTAGAAAAGTTAGAAATTTTCCTGACCTCATTGAATTCATTTTACGAATAAATATTCTCCCATTAAAAAGATAAATGGAGTTTTAGTGTTTTAAACAGTCATTGAAATATGTGCGCAAGTGACAAATAGATCATGAACTTGTTTACTGGCAAAAATGAACGCTAGAATGACGAACTAACTGAAATTTGATTCCTTAAATCTTACTAGAACTCCAAGTTTATGGACACAGGGTTGTGTAAACAAATTTGTCTTGCGTCAAGTGCAATGCTTCACTAACGTATGATGTCCGTGCGTCGCGCTGTGGGCTGAACGAGTTTGACTTCGGCACGTCAGCTGGTATCATCCGGCCATTCACAACCCACGCAGATTTGGTTAAACTGTGAATTGCCTTTCAGGAGAGACTATTGTAACTCAATCTGTCAATATTCAGAGGATCATCCCTGAACTTTTTATCAAGGTAGTTATTTAGTGGTCGTTATATGGGACGCAACAATGGAGAATCGAGTGTTAAAGCGTACTCTGTCGTCTCCATGTGAATCGGGAAGAGAGGTTGCGGGAGAGAATGATCTTGTGGAAAGGGGGTTTAGCCACAGGACAGACACACGTGCGAATCAGGGGACAAAGGGGCGCTTGATGGTAAGTTAGTCAATGCTTCCTGCCGGTAAAACTGTTTTCTTTATAGATTGCAAGTGCTTAACATTAATACTTCCACCCTGAAGTGGAATGGGTCGTGCAATGGTGATCGGATTAAGATTTCTTATAAAAACCGACACAATGGAAAATTGTAGGCTTTGAAATCGGAAATTCAAATACCAATCACCGATTTGCGCCTCACGTGTAAGCCGCATACCGTTCAATGATTTGTGCTTCTAGGTGAAATAAGGATACACCCAAAACAAACTACTACAGTAATAAATTATATCCCTTATAAAAGGTTTTTAAGCTGCTCTATGACATATCAAATGTTTGAAGAATCTAATCAGTGGTACATATTTTTCTAGATAGCCAAATGCCAGGCGTTAACTGTGATGTTACGTGGAAGCAAATTCGTTGAGATGGGAGTATAAGATAAGATCAGATAAAATGAGAAAATATAAGATACTAACTTTTTAATTTTAGGACATAGTACATAAATTTCTAGTTGCAAACACCAACTGGTGCAAGTCAGTAAATAGTAGTTATAATATTGTCATTTATTAACGAACTGGTGATACATTAGACATGTACATATACATACAGTATATATATAATACAGATCACATATAAGGCCAGAAATGAGTAGTTAGTTCTGATCTCTACCAGACTCAATTCGAGATCTGCTCTCACCAGGGCTTGGAATTTTCTTTTTTTTTCAGATGATTTCCTTTTCTTGGTTTCAATTTCCTCTTATTTGATTTCCAGTTTCCTCTGTTTTGTCTCTTTTTATCATTATTTTGACTTTATTCACGCAAAAACTTTTATTTCAGTTAAATTATGCAACACAAACATATTTCTTCCATTCAACCTATTTATTTGTTGAACGATACATGTACATCACCTGGAAAATTTTCTTCTTTTAGTCATTGGTCATTCCAATCCCTGTTGCCGACTACACACCCACTCGCATCAATTTCAGTCAAGTCAGGGTGGAAAAGCTATACAAAAACATGTAATTGAAGGTAAACAAGGTTTGGGACGCCACGAGTAAAAAATAATCCAGTATAATTTTGCTCGTATCAGGTGGATTAACTTTTTTGAAAACGTCAGCAACTAAAAAATATCGCACTACCGACTTGCATAGTTAACGTGGTCACACATACGTCTTGGAAGCAAAGAACAAATTGCTCTCTAAAACACTGCATCGATACTTGCAACCAAAACAAACGATTTCTGGGAATTCTGAGGATCAGATTACAGGTCGGTTAGATTGGCGGTATACGTTTTCTGCACTTTAAACGCTCCAGGCCCATACCTGAGAACGATAATACCATGGTGAACTACGACCGTTTCGTCTAAAGAGATGACTATAGGTTCATTTGGCTCATAAAAAAAATCTTTGCTTGGTCGTAAACCGATCGTCCTGTTTGATCTTTGTGATTGGTAATTTCTTTTACAAGTTCTAAATACTTTTCTTGAAGTTCTACACATTATATGTGGCACCATCCTCAGAATAACATACATGAACAGAGTGTCGTTATTCTTAGATGGGTGCAGTGACCAACTAAGCCACAACGACTGCCAGTGTTCAGTTTTGGGTCTGTCAGTACCCGAGTTTGGTGTTACCGCGGTTTGGCCAAGAAACTGTCAGACTCAAAGATCACTAATCTGTCCGTCAGTTCCAAGAACATGCATATGTTTTCATGAGCCAAGGAGTCGACTTTGACATTGACTCTGTGGTTTAAACAGCCCTAAATTGTCTGTACAATGGACACGCTCAATTCTCAGGTGTCAGCAATTCTGTGCGAAAGCTTCTACAAACGCACAGTCAGTACAGCTTGCTGTACTTTTTTATACCTCCGAGTCAGTCAAATACTTTAACCTCAGACTGTACCACGTCCACACCAGATCCAAGAATAGTAAGTGTTGCTCCTAGTAGAAGCTTAGATGACCGCTCTACTGCTTGCAACACGTACGGTGAAGTACAGCATGTGCTATTGATCCAGCACCCGACGAGGGTACCTAATCTGCGCTGGAGTCGATGTACATTTCATTGTTACAATGTTTGAATACTCAGGGTACATAGATTAAAGTTTCACGGAGTATGTTACCTTTATTGTCACAGTACGCACCAACAACCATGACTTTGTCTCAACATATATTGAGTATAGTGAACACCCACCACAAAACTCGTGTCCTAGTACTTTAGTACTAGTGTTGACCTTATGAAGCTTCATTATTCCACGACCTTACGAACTCCACAGTTATAATCGTGTTTGCTTAATGTGAGAGGAGGCAGTGTATCCTAGCGGGATAACTATTGCTTCCTTCGCAACGGTCGTGGGTTCGAGTCCACTTGGGGTACACTGTTAGACCCTGTTCAAAGTCAGGTTTTGGGCTTCTCAGCTTGGTTTCAACTACACATCAATAAAGCATAACAATGTTTCCACGTGATCAGTGCAATGGGCCTACATGAGCCCATCTCATGGGCTGCGCAGCACTGAAAAAATGTGGGGCTCTATAGTCCCCCCAAGCTGCGCCGCCATTGCACCTGTAGTTTAATTTGATTACGTTTAAGATTACACGTATCTTATGTATCCGATATTTGTGTGACCATTTTTTCATAATCTCACTATTACCACCATTGTCTTGAATATTTACTAAAATTGCATCACAAAATTAAGTGTTACGTATTGAAAATATTTTCCAAATCATATTCTCTCATTTTATCTAATCGTATATCCTTATCGCTTATATTATTATAGTATATTTGTATTATGTTAATGTTTAGAGACGTGATGTCACATATGACTTCTGGCACCTAGCTATGTATACTTATACACTACGCATATCAAAGACATACTGCAATCCAAACAGCTCTAAGATCCATCATATTGTGACGCTATTTAATAAGGAGTTTTAATTGCTTTAATATCGGTTGATTTGTAACCATAAATTTATTGACATGATGATACCAGGCCATAATTTATAGTTAAGGCTGCGCATAAAACTAAAAAAATCAGGTTTGGCCGGCTTCGGAACATCATATCTCAGAAATGACTGACCGGATTCACGCGATAGTACACTTAAATTATGAACTGTTCTCCAAATCACTGATAGGAAGTTTTGTTGGAGTGTTCCATTTTTGCATGAGGGGCGATCAAAAATGCGACTTACGTGATTTTTGTGCATGAAACGAAAGCGAAATGATAATTTAGAAAACTGTAACTGTTACAGTGTTTTTGAAAGATCTTTATATCATACAAAATTTGGATCATCTCAAGGGTTCCCTTCTTTTACGATTACGTAAAATAATTTTTGATTAAAAGTCACATGTTTGTCATGTCTCCACTGATGCGCGTGTCACCCAATAAGACAACAATACGAATCTTTGGTTATTTTGTGTGACTAACTGTTGAAAAATGTGTTTTTCTCTGTATGCGAAATTTTGTCACCCCGTAACGCGAGAGTGTTGTTTGTTTATTTAAAACCGGTTGCCTATATCGAGCCTTTGAAGAGACTGCAAACAATACGTCATGAGCAACATGTTGTATGAATGACGTCGTATTCCTTCCTTAACCACGCCCACTGTCTAGGAATGACACGGTCAATCATGACGGGCAGGTAACTCGGTAATGAAATCGCCGTGCGTACGAGTGTCTTCAACGAGAGATTGTGTTGGGCGCCTGAGAGATAATAATCTTTCTTTGACAAAGTAATGAGCACGTGAAGGAGAGAGGTATTCGATGTAGGCAGGTAAGATATACGTGGTGGAATTAGCTGCCAGTGTTTTGGTCATTGATGAAACAACAGCGATGGTGAAGTCGCCCAAGTGTGTGACAGTGTCATAGAAGTACGTGTTGACAAATCAAACTGGCGGAACTCGCATCGGCTTCGAAAACGTTTCGATATAGCTCCACGTTATTTCTATTTCTACTTTGTTGTTCACATGTTGTTTTTATCGAAGGGAGACAAAATGTACCGCTTCATATCTTACTTTATTAGTCATTCTCAAATAGCACAAACGGTAAAAGCTGAAAAGCATTAACGACGGAAGCACCCGTCACAATATGAGCGAGGCTGAGAACCATGTTATTACAGGGTGTCACACTTAATGAACGTCTTTGGGCTAAGTTGCCCTTTCCTCTTATTCCCAACTGAGATTTCAGAGCATTAAGCTCGCACGATCTGAGGACAGATTTGGTGTGTGTCCTCACTAACTGAGTGTGTCATAGATGTGACTAACGCGGTTAAAACATCCCGGAAGAGATGACTCGCGCCGATTGGTTTCATTCATTGATCAGTCTGTGGCTGTTTTAAAAATACTGGGCCTCCAATACTGGTCACCAAAAGCGTACCAGGTAAGATGGGGGAGCACTTTTGGACCGGGATTCAGGAGGCCCGACCAGATCGGACCCGTTTGCACCTTTTTGAACCGGTTTTCAGATTAGTTCCGTGATCTATCCCTTTCGTAGGTATTCTTAAACAGTGAATTTTAACCCATTGAACTCGAAACAGGACAAGAAGAGATGCTATGTTGTAAAACATGAATACGAGACACATGCAACACTAAACAATTTTTGGAATAAAGACAATATTGGAAATCCTTGTGTGGATTGGAAAAGAATTATGAACTGTGAATCCCTTTTCCCACCTTTCCGTGGAGAATTCTGAAAGAAAGGGCACATTTTAAGGATAATGGCCGTGGAAAGTCATTCTTCTGAGCGGCACGTTCCGTATACCTCTACTGAGGGAGTCCATCAGTGATGTCTACGAAGTTGACGTGCCGAGCTGCTGCATACTATTGCGTATGCATTGATTTGTATCTTTGATCCGTACACTTTGCCAGAGGCTTACGCAAGTGCAGGTCAGTAGGCTAAACCCGAGTTGCCTTTCCGGGGACATGTCATACTCCAGCACGACTGAAGCTATTGCGATCACGTGATTAGCATGTAAATGCATGGCGATAACTCGTGATGTCTTGGGTGATCTCGTTTTCACGACTTTCCTGTTTCTAGGATGCAGACCTGGTTCCAGTGCCCTATACGAGTTGGGTTGCTGAACTAGGCTAGCTTCAGATATGCCCGGTTAACGCGACCTAACGCATAAAACGTAGCCATCACGTCTTGCCGCTCGTGAAAGGTGTCTACAATAAATGCACGGTTTATATAATGATTAGGAGATGGAACATGTTTGCAAATTTACAGAGTTGATGCTTCGATAAAAATGCATTTCAAATTTGCTGCTGAAGAATTTCGACTTAAATTATGTTAACGCGTAAATGAGTCTCGTATATTTCAAATCAATGCAAAATTCCCACTGCCTGGTCATTGCTTCGTGTCTCGTATATAGCTTTACCCATTTTGTTATTGAATTCGTAACAAAGAATCCAGCTCGCTTTAGAATTTGACGCTCTTCAGTTTAATACAATGACATAGAACTCACAGCGATTTATTTTACAAACACACACACAAAGTAGACATATTTCGAAGACATGCAGATAAACGTGTCACTTTTGGAAGAAGTGTTATGGTTAAGTAATATTTTCTTAATGTATCACTGATAATATTTAACGAACATGTGTGTATGTCGATGTGTGAAGTACCCATGTAATTCACTCTTCACAAACAGTGACACAGCGTTCCATGCCAGTGAATAAATTTGCGTCACATTCAGAAAATCTCGGGTCCGGCCGCGGTCTTCACCTGGAAATAGAATCCTAGGTGTTCACGAAAGAAATATTTTTTAGAAATAGTCACGCCTGTGCACTTTAACAGCACGCCGTATAAAGGTACGCTTATGTTCAATCCGTCCATTAGAGATAATAAACTTAGACTTAAAGCTTTAGCAATTTTAAACTAAGGAAGTGTCTGCCTCAGAATGGCATTCTCTGCTTTCCAAAGATATTTTAATATCTTAAATGGTGTATGACCTGCATTAACTGTAGTACCTGGATAATCCCCGTAGTCACAAGAGATTTTCAATAGATTACGCTTTTTGCTTGCAGGCGATGTATTTAGCGCCATGGAATGTTACACAACTGGAGCCGAGCAAGCCTCTACCCAAAAGGTGAGTTCTTGATGGACAGTCCGAATTGTTAGGAAGCATGACTTAACTTCTGTCCTGTCTGATAAGATTTTAGGCAATTCAGCCAAACACTTGGAGACATTTTCGTATTGAAACGTTGAATATTGAATAAGACCCAGCTGAGAATGTTTTAAGTAACGTTATGGACAAGTCTGTGCATTTGTCAACTGCACTGTAGACTGTAGAGCTAAACCCAACTGTCTGAAAGTAAGAAATCTGTGGCCGGTTGCATGAAACAGTCCCAAATAGGGACTCAACTAAGGTCCCTAAGTCTTTTTGCGTATTTGTGTCTTAATGGACTCACAGATGAAATATTTTTCTATCATTTCATCTTTATTATGAGCTCCTCTTTGATTAATGACATTTTCTAATAATATAACTAAAAACCGAACCCAGAATTCATCGAAAATAATTTGTGACTCAGTCCTTAAATTGAGGGTGTTACATGAAAAGATCCTTAATTATTTTCAATAATATTGACAATTCAACCTAGAGTTCACTCTTGATTTGTATCAAAGTAAAAAGTTGACTTTGTAATGAAACTAAAACAATACAAGAAAGGGCAATCGATGATTTCACAAGTCCAAAAATACGCCTTAGGTTTTTGGGAACTTAGCTGAGTCCCTAATAGCAACCGGGCACTGGAAACTTTCGTTTTGACTTCACACCAGTACGCCACTGACGGCGTCAAGTAACAACAACTTCCTAGTAAAATGAAACAAAAATGAAATGTACATTCCTAGCTGCATAACGGGTTTAACAATGAAAAATCTACTGATGTAAATATTCAAGATGCAATCTTAAAAACCCTGTTACACTTTTCTAGATTATTGTTTCTTTTCATTTCACAGCACCTTTCTAAAAAATCTTACAAATTCTAGTTTTTGACAGCATCTTAGGCAAAAATAATATGTTGAACTTATGCCATCGGAACATCATGGCTGATCGGATTCAGACGAAACTTCCAGGCCATGCTAGAAATTGTTTTTAAAATTTCCGCTTTTTGCGTAAAGGGTTTTCAAATTAGAACTTTTGTGATTTTTAGGAACAAATCTTAACGTTGTACGAAATCATAACGAAAGTATATTTTAGAAAATTGTAGCAGCGTTTTAGAGATCTCATCTTGAAGATTTATATCAAGTAAAATATGATCGTGCTAATGCCACCGTTATTTTGCTATCAATTTACTATTCGTTTTTGCTTAGTTTTACTTGAAGGCGTGGTAAAGTGATTCAATTAGTGTTTGATTGGAAAAAGTCAAAAATCAAATTTTACGGTCTCTCTACTTTCAGAAAATAAAAACTTTTACTGGATTAAAATCCAGTTTTTCTAGATATTTGATAAAATACCCAAACGGGACTATAAGGTTCTGTATGACCTTAAAGACAATTCGTATCATTGTTGTGCAGAACAGTTCATAAACTTTTGTATCTGAAAGTTTCTATCATTTGAATCCGGTGATTAGTCGTTTCTGAGACATTCCGAGGTTGGCTAAGTTTCGAAATTCTCTATGGTTTCTCATGACCTTGACCTTATGCAAAACCTTATCCACAAGTCGGTACATTTACCCAAATATCTACAAAACCGTAGAACTTAACTCAGCAAAAGTTGGATTTTTCTGAAAGTACAATGTATAAAGTCTATAGATTGATATCTTTGACTTCATTCCAATCTACCACTAAGTGAAAGACGTGAGCTTTCTAGTTTAGGGAAATTTAGAAAAAAAAACTGTTCATTTATGGCAAGACAACACCATCAGTAACGAGACAAAATTTGAAATCTAAAAATCGCTGCTACAGTTTTCTAAATTGTCGTTTGGTTTTGGTTTTATGCAACTTTAAAATTTGTTCAGAAGTCCTGGTTTTGATAACCCCTCGTACAAAAGTAGAACAGCGTTCAGCCATTTCTGAAATATGGTGTTCCGAAGTTGGCCAAAATTGTACATTTTACTAAGGTACTTGTACCTCCTACGTGACGTTAAAGATATATGCATACTTTCCAAGGCGATAAAGAGGATTTTACTGCAAACCACGACATACGTGTTTTTGTTTTCAAAATATACAAAACTTAAATTTAGAATTCGTAAATTTCCTTTCCGAATTTTCGGAGAGCTCCCCAAACGAAGTTGCAAATATTGCGTAATATACGAATTACTCTGCACTCTTTTGATTGATGAAATTCATTCCGAATTACAAATCTTAACAAAAAAGCAGAAGAGTGCCTCCGAGGCCAATGCAGACATTAACTAATATCTCATGTGTCTTAAACTGCAGGCGAAACGGGAGCGAGCCTTCATAAAATAGTATTCCACCTCAGGATGAACCTCAACATGTTTTCGCGAGAACATCATTTGGTGTCTTTTGTTTTAGATCTCGAAGAGGAAGCAGAATCTTCAGGAAGCGTGTTGTCTTAACAATCGTGGCCATCCTTGCTGCGACATGTTGCTTTGTACAAGTGTACTTGCTCAATTGCTGCCATGGAATTGACAAAACTGCGAAGGTAGAGCTTCTTCAGCTAGGGATAATACAGAGTGCTGCCGTAAGCGCCCAAAGACTTTCACCAAATATTCACATTCCGGTACCTGGAGGACCTACACCCGACATAGCAGCGATCCCTAGCGGATGGGCGAATCAACTAGTCAACCAGCCAGCACACATTCTAGTCAAACGCGACGCAGCGATCACGCAGAATATTTCTATGAAATATCTCACACCAAACGAGATCCTCAGGAGGACTGCTGTGGGGATTAAAACATTCAATCGACCAGACTGTCTGAGGTTAACGGTGAAATCGTTCAGGACCTTCTACCCAGAGATTGCCATTTTTGTAGCAGACGATAGTTTTGATGACGACTTGAAAAATATTACAAATGAAGGAATTCGTTACTTAAGACTTCCTCCCGATTCAGGTAAGACACCAAATGTAATTCTCCACAACCCCTTCTCGCGACATGCGTTTTTCCACTGTTAAATGACATGCCCAAAACTAGCTCATTTCAAACGCTTTAGACTCGCTATTTCCTTGAAAGGCAAGCCTGTGATATTAAAATTTGACCTACAAAAACAACGTTTTAGGAAGCACAGTTTCCTCGCTACGTATCTTAAAACGTGCTAATGCACAATCTTCGAAAAATCGGAACCATGGTTGGAAATTCTGATCCATGTTTTACAGGAACCCCTGAGTATTTTCTGCTTTAGAGTCATCTGATTAATTTAGTGCAGCGCGGAAGTTCTCATGTTTAATATCTTAGCAAATAAGAGCTTCCTGCTCTGCAAGTGAAAGTCATCAGAAAACTGAAGTAAAGTAATTGTTTACTGTGAAATAGGTTGAAGATAAGGACATGAAAACGTGACACGAAACTTGCGCCATCTTTGTATTTCTGCCCTAGAACCCTGAAGTAAACATTCACATACCGTACAATTATTCCCGTCTCAAGTGTTTTGTTTAATTACCGCCGCCTAGTAAGGCTTTCTACTCATTAACGGGTGCAGTATTTGAATTCTGTTTAGGCCTATATCTGTAGATGGTGGTAGTTGAATGTGCCAGCTATTATCTCGGTGTACTCACTAGTAGGTGTTTGGTACGCTAAAAGTAGAAGAGTAATTATGCTTTGTTTAGTCAGTAGAGAGACAAATATTTGTTGTAGCTGCACCCGTAATCCGGTTAGAATCTCTGCTAATAAACCTCGCTTCATCTGTTTATCACGCTGGCATCTAGAAAGGTTTTTTACTTATCGCTGTTTTGTAAAAAAAACGTTATGTCGTCAGAAATATAATGAAATGTTTGAGTAATTTCAAATTTTCCAACCGTGCATGAATGTAAAAACATGTCCGTCACGCAGAGATGGTGTGCACAACGTCAGTGCTCCGTGGCATTATAAACTTATTGATCTCATGTCAGGTGCGAAACCAGTATCTTGATCAAGGGTCCCGGCATAATGGTTAAACGTAGATTCCAGCAAAGCAAAAGTTTCCGATAGAGTATGCTTGCCCCTTGTATTCGCCGCGTAAAGTGAAGAGAATGTCATGAATGCTTGGTACTTCATTGCCTGCCCTTATAGCGATGCAATGGAGCTTTTCCAGTTATGTGAGAATCTGAACGTTGCAAAGTAGGCCTTGGGATGTTGTTCCACTGTAATGGCCCGTACCCTAAATGTATTGTACGTCATCTTTCTGGTCTAGTGACGTAACCTAATCTTCTATTCCCTCATTCGTCAGGTGTCGCTTACGGTCGTAATCGCTTGGTCAGAGCTATCTACGACGCTGGTTACGAGTACATGGTGATGTCGGATGACGACTATACGTTGAATCAGCATGACGATCTGCTGTTAATGGCACAAAGGTTGCTCTTAACTGGGGCAGACGTACTCGCTCCCATACGGTGTGACTATGGCCACTGCGAAAGGTGATCAATTAGAAACTGTTTTGGTAACAATCGTATTGTGTGATGACGAACGTGTGTATGGACAATATCTGCGTATCAAGTCATAACGTTTAGTGGTTAACTCCTGGTTTGTCGTAATAGGAATGTGGGTTGATATATTCCTGTCATAAAGACTCAACACTGAAAACTTTCTCGTCCCTTCAGTAAACCTGTGGCAGGTGTAATATCGCACTTATGGTAGTTCTATGTATTTCTAGCGCATTTATGATGGTTGACTGTTCACGTATTTTCGTAAAACATTTTAAGAAACTGTTTTTATTTTCAGGAGCAAAGGAACCATCCACGTCAGCCACGATCGGCACGTGACCATTTTCCCGAACATTACAGTGTACCCTCCGGAGAAGATCGCCACGTGTCATCGCAGCGACATGGTCCAACAGTTCTTCATCTCGCGCACTAAAACCATTCTGGACGTAGGCTGGGATGACGTGCTGAAGAACAATGACCACTACGACTTTCTGTTCAATGCCAAGTCGCGTGGTCTCCGCCTAGTCACGTGCACGGACATTCATGTCATCCATGACAAGAAGACGTGCCAGTTAAAGTCGAAACATTTTCAGTCATATGTTGACACAAGGCAAGAGAGATGGTACAAGCTTCTCACCTACGTCTTTCAGAAGTGGTCTCTGCGAAAGATCACTGATGAGAGTGGAAAAGCGATCTGGCTTCAGCAGAATGGGTCAGCAGCTATGAAATTCGCTGATAAAACAGCTCTGAATCGGACGGACCCGCTCCACAGTTACTTCGTCTCGGCAGCTGTTAACAAGCTAAACGTCAGAGAGCCAGGGTGGACGTGGATTCGACCGTTTGACGAGAGTCGGAGAACGTATATTGTTTACAAGAAGCACCACGACTGCATTTATTACGTCGCGGGAAAAATCGACGGCGAGTACGATCGTCACAAAGACTATCCTAACAAGAAGTTACTAGTTTCGTTTTCGATGTACCACTTCAATCGGTCGTGTCATCTGGCGGAAGATTTGTGGACTATGAGGTATTACGGCAGAGAGGCAAGGCGTCATGTCTATTACGTAGTGTCGGTTGCCAACGACCTGATGCACCTACGACGTTTGCTGAAATTCTTCCAGAAAGACCAAGACAGTGCTGATAGTTCGCTTATTATCGTCGACATGGGAGGCGCTAATTCGCGGATTCAGCAATCTTTAATCAATTCAGAAATGCCTGTTCATTTGGTGTACTTAGGTCCGCCATTTTCACGCAGCATTGGTTTAAAGAAGGGGATGGAGTTGGCGACATCTCTCGCCAGGAAAGCCGGTCACGAGGACGCGATAGGATTCGCAATTGACACTTCCATTGTCATTCCGAAGAACTTCAGCGACATCATCCGCCGCAATGTCAAATGCGGCATCTCTGCGTACGCCCCAATCTGCTATAAGTTTAAAGAGGACTCGGACGGGTATTGGGTGAACACGGGTTATGGTATGATATCAATGTGTTTAAAAGACTATCACGCGGCTGGCGGTTACGATGACCGTTGGGGTTACAAATGGGGAGCGGAAGATGTAGATCTATGCAATAGGTTGAAAAGTAATGCAAAGCTGCCTTACATTTCTCGCCCTCAACAAGAGGGTTTTTATCATATTCACAGTGGAAACACAAGGAAAACTTACAAAGGTTACTATACCAAGAAAAATATGTACGACAAACCTTTACCAGTGACGCCACTAACTACGGCAATACCGGAAGCGGGTTTAGAAACCAGAGTGGCAAACTTCGCGAGATCTCGTTTAGAGGAAAAATTTCGGGAAATGAATCTAGAATTTCTTCATGCACAACAGACACACGTCAATAATGGCGATGACATTTGGTACGATGTGAGATTTCATGACAGGAAAAATGGAGAAAACTATTTTGCAATAATAGCAAGCGTGCTGTCATGACAACAGTTTAATTTATTAAACATGTTTCTCTCTCCGATAACATATATTTTATTGGTGCTTATATCGTAACATTGTCATGTTGAAAGCGTCGAGGACCTTTTCGAATCGTTATCCCAATGTTTCATCTGATATCAAAAGCTAGTCATTGTCGAATTGGAGAATGTATTTTTTTACGTGCTGAGAAGAAACTGCAAGTGTTTTAGCCACTCTGTCACCCTGCAGACTGACCCTGTGGAAAATTTTGAAATGCAAATTTCATATGACGTATTCCAAACCCTGAAATAAGTTGCTCAGAAGTTGTATTTTGCCATGTTTAGCTGTTAATTTGTATCGTGGTATTGTTTACAATGATAACATTCCATTTCCACAACCAAACCATCAGCGTCTCGAAAAAACGCTTCAGAAATTATTCGGGTTGGCCCTTAAAATTGCGAATTTGAAAATGACGCGAGCACGCATTGAGTGACATGAAGTGGTAACGGAAATTTTCGTTAGTTTAGAACTCATAATGATAGGAGCGTTGACAGTTCAAAGTTATTACAAAAATACTGTGGAAATGTTTCAAAAGCGTGGTGCCTGCAACTCCGAACGCTATAAATTCTTTGTTGCAACGCCAGTAAATGCGAATTTTTCACTTTAGCCGAACTCTGTCAATTTCGAAAGAATATCGAAAGGGCATCATTTGGAAATACGTTTTCAGTAAATGTTTGACTGAAGCCATTTAAGTAGAGTAACGTTAAATAGTTTATATGATAGCATTTCGGGGAATAATATTAATATAAAGTAAATACTCAATAACTTTGTGTTGCTCAAGGGTATCATAGTCCGATATTTGCACTTCAATCGTTTGGTTTTAAGCTTAACATTTTGACAGTGATAACTTACTTGACCAACCTGGACAACTGTATTAAGTGGAGCAAATTACAACTTTCGGTGCTTCACGTGCTCTCTGAATGTTTGAACCATTTGATGTCAATTGAGTTCTGTATTTGTCAACGCAACCCGATTTGCTCACCAGGATTTGAAATTAGGGCTGGCGGAAGTCGGTTTCATGCTCTCAAAACGCTAAAGAGTTGTATGTCGGACGTTCCCTATTGATCACTGAAGGCTTATATTATATGAAACGAAACATTTGAACTGCAACTATTGTAGATATGCTCTCGATCAATACGAAGTTCCTGATTATTTTTCATCACCAAATATTTTAGTCTTTATGTAGTAAGGATGCGGTTGCTCTTCTACCCGACCTGATGTTTATGCGAAACCACTGAAATGTGTTTATGTCGTCGTTTATATATTTATTTGCAAATATTTTGTGACAGTCAGATACTTTTAAATATGTTTTTATGTTATGTTATGTTATTTTATTTGACTTTTTATAGATTTATTTATGAACATCTGAGGTATGTACTGGTCTATGTGAATGCTTTTGAGTAATAAAGAAATGAAGCATACATAAGTCGTTCTTCCTTACGCAGATTGTTGCATTGCATACAGCAGATGTTCTACACGAAAACAACCCTGATAATTAATCTTATCCACTATTTTCAAGCTTGTATATTTTATATTCAATGATATATTCTATGCGAATATTTTCAATTCCATTTCCTTGTAACAAATTCACATTTGCAGTGCCATCGCTATAAGGTTTACAATCCATTCAATTCTTTATTTCTCAAGTGGAAGAATGATTTGAAAAGAAGTCCCAGTTGATCAGTTGTTGCGTCCATGCAATTTAATCTCTAGCGCTCAATCGGAAGTATAATGTCCTCAGGGTAGAATACCTTAACTTAACTAGAAAAGTTTTTGTTATATGCGAGTGTCATCTAACTGTGTTCAGTCGGAAATGGGTTAGATAACGCTTTTATTACTACCTTCAAACCTGTCATTAATTACTCTGGCTGTAACATGGTATTTTGGTTAAAAAACCATAATTCTAAATATAAGTATATATATATAAGACCACCGCTCATGACTCTATGTTTTGAATAAGACAATCAATTCGAGTAACAGAAATAGCACAGCAATGTGAGGTTAAGTTCAAACCGCATTGTGTGGTTTCTAACGTGGTGAAAAGTTTCTTTTTTATAAATAGGCGTGATATTACTTTACACACAATGGAATTATGTTCAGGAACGTGATCGTGACACCTCGTACCAATTCGCTGATCCGTGCCTAGCAGCCACATGTGTATATTCCAAACGGAGTGGCATACATCTTTTGTCAATTTCTGAATGGTTACAGGAGTGTTCTGTTTTGTAAAGACTTGGCACACCCTGTTGTCAAAACACACCTTGTCGAAAATACCTACCGTTAGTACCGCCATCTATTGTTGTTTTGTAGGCATTATCTATAAAGTTTGCGTGGTCATGATATCGCTTTGCCTTCTGCAATACATAAACCGTCATTAATAAAATGTCTGAGTCGTGACTACAGTCATTAGTAGGTTATTGTCGGCCCATATTCACTGTAGCATAATACACACATTACGGATCTTATACATCGTCTTTTCTTTTACCCGAGCTACTTGCAAGTACTTCACCGTCCAGATTTGAACTGTTACATTTTCAAAATTCATTCTTTAAAGTGTAGGTCACATGTACAGAACGTAACCTTTTCTATATTGAAAGTCTTTCTACTTGAAGTTTGTGATTAGAACATTTATTTTAGAATTTCAACAAGTATCCAGCTAGTGACCGTGAATCTTTCAGCTAAACCAGTCAATGAATTCCGTTCAGGTCACATTGATCATGTGTACAGCTGAGAAGTGATGACTCGCTGGATTAGAAAACAAAGGTTCAACTTTAAGCAATGATTTTAAAATATCATGGTATTGCGTGGAGTTTTTACTCTACTCGTCAGTATAATTAATATTATTATGTGCGAGCTTCAACTATTTTATTGAAGGTACTACTTAGCACTTTTAAGACTTAAAAGTCTTACTTAAAACGTGTTTATTCATTTCTGACACTGTCTGTAACTCTAAACAGGTTATCATTTTTTATTGTGAAGTGATTGCCAACTTAGACGTTCGAAAATCAGCGCAGCGAATATTGTGCCATCGTCGATTGATAATTGAGTGAGCGGACCCGGGAGTGACAATTTCCTTTCTAAAACCTTGCCTCCGTCATCAATGGGAGTACCTGAATAGCTAGGACCACCGGTGTAACTACTCCCACCTGAAAAGCGAGCAAACAAAATTGCTCCGCCTAAATATTGACCTAAATCGCGTCCATTGACGAATGGGTACACCATACAGCTGTATTAACCAAACGAAGATGGGTAAATGAATGGTGACGTTTCAGTCCGAGTTTCGTGAAATTATGTCTATTACAAACTGTTGTCGTTATGTCATCAGAGGACGACAGTTACAAGTCAAAGGAAATTTACAGGATATCCAGCTTATGATTACTGCGGTAATCTTGTGCCTTCATCGAAGTGCCCGACACTAGCGGATTAGGTAAGACCCGAAATATACCGAGTCTGTGATTAAGCGTATAGGTACGGCTAAACACGTAAATATGCCTTCATTCGTCATAAGGCTATGGAAACGTCTTCTCTAACGCAATTAACAAACAAAAATAGTCAACCACTCATATAATCCGACAAGATGTTCCTCACTTCATATATGTTTTTCAATACGTGTACACTCAACGTGCCTTGAAAGTTTGGTAGGCCATAGTTGAAACAGTCCCAAAAACCGGCTATGGGTGAGAAAATCGCTACCCAACATCAGGCTATGTGCCCTACAAATCAATGTGGAAAGACAGATCTGAATGATCGACTATCGTATGAAAGGGGCTAGCACAATAAAACATCTTACAGTTCTCTACGTACAAGGCCTGCTCCGGTGAAAACAAAAGTAGTCGAGAGATTTCCCTTGAGGGATGACTTGAAAAGTTATTGGGTAGTTCGAGAGACGGAATCAGCAAGGCAAGTGAACTCATTGTGAGATATCTCCTACAAATTTCATGAACTAGCGAGGAGAGTAAACAACTTAAAATGTCAATTCAGAATTCCTTAATATTTGTGTTGTCACAAATTGTCCGGATAAGACTATGTAGTACGACTGGCTGGCCTCTCGAAGCCATAATTGTGGGGTACATGTGCAAGAACGTAGGGTAAAGCTACGGGCGATGTTCATCGCTTGTTTCAGCAGCTCGAGAAGCCGGCCTGCATATGAAGGTTAGGATTAATTTCCAAGGTTGGTCTGAAGCTAAGGCCGGCTTCCCGTTCAGTAACACTAGGACCTCGCTAAAAAGCAAGACTTCGCGAGATTACGTGAGATATTGCCGTGCATTTTAAATGAGAACACATGACTTTGACTAGGTTTTAGCTAGGTCCTAGCATAGGTTCTAGTGTCTACCTAACGCACGCCGGGTCTCAAACTTTTGATCATTTTTTCTTATGTTTGTTTGATTGTGTGTTTGTACGTGAAGTCCAGACGTTAATTAAGTGTGTTAATCCTATGGTAATTTATTGCAGTATATTCAAATCAGTTGAATCGACCCAATTGGGCGAAGAAAGTAAAAGCTAGGACCAATATCTCAAATTACTCCCAGGTAAAAGGGAACCTCACATTTTGACCATTCCTGTGACCATGCGCCTTACTGCCACTTGGATGGTCACAGAACTGGTTCGTAATATTGGCAGGGGCAATGAACTAATCTAGCTCATTGGCTAAGGCCAACAAAAGATTTGCCCTGAACGTCAGAAGCCAATTATCAATATTACGCAATCCCAGGGAACCCACCGTGAATTGTCGACATTGAAATTCTTGGTGTTATTGTTTGGTAGAGTTGTATTGTCTCAGGCTGTAATTTAACCTCACTTGGTGTAAAATGAGTCAAAGGCCTGGTTGAAAATGCTGACTGGTATGTCACTTTAAATGTATTCTTATCATCATAACTATTCTGAGCTAGGACCAAGTAACTGTTTAATGGGCCCAAGGACAAAGACAAATAATAGTGCCGTTCCCGATTACACAGCGACACTGGAAGCTCGCTGGTTCGATTCCTACGTGCCGCTAGGTGGTAGCCAGCACGCAGGTAGCAGGCAGTAGCACGCGCTTTATCATTGGTTGATGTAACCTCGACAGTCATTCGTTAGCTTTACAACAAAGTTGAGAAAATGGTGGACTATGAACGATTAGCCTTGTCATGCAAGTGGCGTAGCAGCAACTATTTCGTTTCAGCAGTGATGTTTAATAGCCGCGTTCTTGAAGCACATACATGTACAATAAACACATATCTGGCCGATTTAACTAGTGTGTTATTCATACTGTACTAATACAGGACAGTAACGTAAACAAAAGTCAGCGACAGTAGAAAGATGCACTCCGAAAAGGCGCAACCACAATATTCTGCGATTCACATTTCTTGAACATGAATTTTAAGCACCGATTTGTCTGTACAGCAGACAGCGTATACACTTCCTCCATCAATCACGCCATTTTGTTTGCGTAAAGCGCTGCCTATTGAGAATTCGACCAGCCAATCAGACACCTGCGTGCTGGCTACCACCTAGCGGCACGCAGGGAACCAGCGAGCACTCGAAGCTCGTTGTTGTTACTCACGATACCCCGATATCCGCAAAGCACTTCTGCAGCTTCGTTTTCACGTCATTTGAGTTACACCCGCTCTTTGTCGTTGTCGTGTTCTCTACATTATTTTTTCTCTACTGCATTTCTCTATTCCCCACACGTCAAAACCACTCAGTAGCAGAAGAACCGTCATAAGGTTACACTCCACGTACAGGCCTAATGTCTGCGCAGGTGCAGTATAGCGCAGCACTGACGCAAATCTGTACACTTGGCTTCGTATTAGCTGCCAAGAATTTGTTTTGCACTCCAATTAATTGACTGATAATAGAATAATCACGAAGTAACAATAATTTTTTAATCTGCAACCTGGTCTTTTAAAATGCGGAAATGAGCTTTAAACAGAGTACTTTGTAGTAAACTCACAAAGATTCGAAATGACGGTATGAAAACCGTCATCAGAGTTTTACTCTGCATCAAGTCGACTGCTTCTTCATAGAAACGAGAATTTCGCAAGAAACGCAAGACTTCACGAGATACCGCCATGTATCATTGCAAGCAAAGTAGGTGATCACACTAGCTTCTTTCGCCAGATGGTTGCGTCTACGGAACTCAACCCCGATGGGCGACCACTCCAAGCGGCAGCACAGGTGGCTCTAGTTCGAGAGTGTAACTGGATTTTTGCAGTTGAAATATCAACTCTAAGCCAAGCCCTATAGACTAAATTGTACTCTTGGCATCCATCATCAGTTGTGTGATCGGTTCCCGATACAAATCATTTCCAACCATTAAATTCACATGTTGGTGCTTACGAAACGGCATTGGTCTCGTTGTCTTCCTAAACTTAGTACGACGCTATGAAAAATTATAATCACATTCTTCTTCAAGAACTGTGAATACCGGCACCTCTAAGTTAAAGTTTAGTTTCATGGATTGACAGGATTTGCCGACGGAACCGGCTTTTCTACTAAAGGATGAAACAGCTGTGAAGCATAGACAATCGTGTGATTATAAGTCCGCTCCCATTCGTCATATTACACATCCATTTAGTACACATGCTATTACTTCAACATGTAGCTTACTGTTTTGTTTTATGTCTTCACCGTCCAATGTTGACCTAACGACAACCCTGCAGTAGAAATGGTCGTTACTCACGAGTGCTCGGCCAGGACGTTATCTTGGCAAACACTATAAATTCGTCAAGAATCATATCAAGCACTGGGGGCTTGGTAATTCCTGGATTTTCGATTCAGCGTTCTACGCAATGTATTAAATAGAGACAAGAACACTGATACAGCAAAGACCACAAGAGGCAAGTCGCGTTTGATGTCTTACTCGCATCGCCTTCTCCATATTGCCATCCTGGGATCAAATGGAACGCTCAATGTCTGTGTTTGGTACCCGTTTGGAGTCAACACTCACGACTAGTTGAACTCGGTCTTTTTATTCATATGTTACCCTCGCTTGCCGAGGGAAGAAAAATGTACATTGCTTTTTGTAAACCGTTGATTTTCTCAGCTGTAAAAATTGAGATCGCCAATGCAATGACACCTTGTAGCTGAAAACTAAAAAAAACAGTGAGTGCGTTACTACATGTGCACGGTAGGCATCGGCTGTAAATTACACTATCGGAACAGAGAGGAATGAAGACTGCGCGGAATGGGGGTTCACGGAAGACGGCTAAACCGAGAGGTTTGGCTACGAAGTTGTGGTACAAGGTATGAGCTAGTGTGAGAGATACATGTAGCGAATAAGTGACATCCAACTTGTTTTTATCATATTTTGTAATCGGAGCGTCGTCTGACCTTTTGTCCCATAACACACGCCCAGGTAAACATGTACATTAAAAGGGTGAGCGAAGACGTGAAACGTATAGGAAATCTATCACCCGTGGAAAAGCATGGGACGACATGAGATGAGTGACCTTTTTAAATGGGGTAAAGTGAGTGCTAAAGTACGAAAATCTTCAAACGTCGACAGCGAACTGGAAGTTTAACGCCCGGTAGAATTGTAAATTTGACTGTCTCTTGTTTTACAGTACAGCGCCACCGCATATATGACGGTGTATGACATATGGTATTTCAATGTCGAACCACCGCAATTTGGGTACTGATTTTATAGATGCATTGTAAACCAGTCTTGGCCTCAGTCAAAGTGTGCGTACTTACGGTAAAATGTACGTGACGTTCTGCTCAGATGGGTGAAGTTTTCATAGAAATGTGTCTTTTTCGATTGCATTTTTACGAATGACCGTTCACGTTTGGGTTTGGGACTTTACAAAAGGGTTTGTTTTTGCAAGGAGAACTCAACAGAAGGGTTTTGTATTTTAAAGAGGATTATTGCCTTAAAAACACGGGCAAGATCGTCTTTATTCAATTTTACTATATATTGTACGCCTATGTATTCTACGAATCAAGCGGTGCAAACTTCCAATTACTGCTACGAAATCGTTTGTATGTGGAATTTAGATTTGTGAGTACACAGGCTAAACCTATGACGTCTGTCAAGTTCATTGTTTGAAATAAGACGAGCGTAAACGTTTAGAAAATCACGTTACTGTTACCGTTTCTTTAACACTGGAGTTGTCGAAAAGATGTTGAGTTCAAACCAGCTCCGGTGTTGAAACCTAATAACCTCAATCGTTTTCGCAAACAATCTTCACTGCAACTTCCCAAAGGTCTTGATGGAAACCAATGTTTACTTATAACTTTTCTTGAGACACTGGCTAAACATCGACGTGCAAGTAACTTTACGCTATAACAGTACTCGTGGAGTGGTTTGGGAAAGAGAGGACAAGAATGCCTGCACGTGCTTGAGTTTGATTAAAATTCTCAACGAGCTGGTGAAAGTAATTCACTACACACGTATGATGTGCTTACTTGTCTCGACAAGTTATATTAGCTTCGTACTACCCTCGTTACACTGAAGTTGGTTAGGATTCCCGGTTCCAGAGCTATGTACATGTAGATCGTCTTATGTAGCGCTGTCAACGTAGATGTTTGTGCCACTTAAAGTCTGCGGAGATTTCATCCAAAGATAGTATACAGCGAGTTTTCGTGACTGCATATTTTTTCGAAAACTTCTTATTACAAAAATTAGTGCAGTTAGCAGAAAGTATTTGCAAGTACCAGTGTAATGGACGAAGAAAATACATGTTTGTAACAAGCTGTATTTTGTTTCAGTTTAATAAGCGTTGCTTCTGTGAAGCAAGACTGGTCACGATGGCAACATGCAGACGTACGTACGTATGGTTAAAGTACGTAATACTACAAGGTAAGCGTACGTATACTATAATATTTCTTGCTCGATACTACAGTTCCCGAATGGAGGAACAGTGCAGTATCTAGACTTGCACACTATCATAGAACCATCTCTGGCATAGATTCACTTAGCCTTGTTTCAGCGTCCAGCATACACTTAGCCTCGTGCAAGCCAAAAGTTCAGGAGTCCACGGTTTCGTCCATCATTTTTGAATGTGTATCATGGTAGATTAAACCAAGCACTTCACTAGCGTCTCAGTGTAAGTGAACAAGAGAGTAAGACCTGTTCAATGTATTGTTTTTCGAAAAATATCTATTTGATTGTCAAATGGTTGCAATTTTGCCGTATTGACAACATATCAAGATTTCGCAAACATTTTTAAGCCTTAATCTAAAATATTCTGTGTCGAAACAAACCAGCAGCATTCACGTACTGATTGCATAAATGCATCATCAAACGTTGCTTTCGCCATCTTCTCCATTTTAAGATAATTCGGAATTTTACTTTTCGGGCTCCACAGAGCGCACTCTAAAAATCGGCTTGTTCACCCTACGCTGTGCTCCATCACGAGAGTGTGCATGCACTCAACATGTTCAACTCGAATCCGTGTACTCGTGAAAACAATCAAGTTCTTGGATTCCTTATTTGGAACGTCGTTGATACTCGGACAATTAGGTTATGAATGTGTTGCCGTTCGCCAGCGGACATGAACAAGGAATGATAATTATCTTTGAGATGAGGGGACCGTTCTGTGCTTGTTGAGAGGGACATCCTTCGTCGCTCAGTTACTTGACGTCATTTTTATGACTAAACATCAGCCAGAAGAGATCGAAGCCGTCTATGGTACTTGTCTACGCATTTGCTACGAACTAATACCAGCGCAGTATACTCGGACAGTGAGATTATAATTGTGTTGCTGTTTACCAATGTAGCAGATTGTTTTTGCAGCAACTGAAAGTCACAAGCTTACACTACTTTTCCCAGCTCCCAACCAATCGCATTGTACGAATATTACCTTCCGACCAATCGAATAATGCTTCACTCTTTAAACCATTGACAATATTGAACTTCATCATGCTGTAGCTAGACTCGGAAATACTGTGGTCTAGCACCTGTGTCCGCTCAGTGAAATTAGGGCTGGCTGGACCCACAACACCTTCGAATCTAATGGTCGTCGGTATAATCGCTGATAGTGTGACTGTGTCAGAGTAGTTTCTAGTTAAAGTTTTGCCTTATTGGGCATACTACGTTTTTAGATTCGGACATTATTTTTATCAGCACCGACCGTAGTAATGAGTAGATACGTTTATAGGGCTAAAAGTGCCGGACTGGGCTTAGTATTTTGGGGCCCAGCCTGAAAAATGATTATAGACTAGCCGCCACGACAGGATTTGCCGATGCGGCTTTAGTAAGCTCTAATAATTACTACCCCTGCCATGTGTCTGAAGATGATTGTATTTTAAAGCAGATGTCTGATGATTTCATTTTAGTTTGCTAGATTGTATTAGAAGCAAGCCAAGAAGGAGACTAAACTCCTGTACGTGAATCTCTAGAAGCCAGTGACGGTGTTGCGTGAGGAGTTGCTATCCAGCCAAACATTGTGATTGTCAATCATTGTGGGAGCAATATCATTTTGTCCATAAGTTTCCTAATGCTGTACTTTCNCTTCTTCTTTTTGATCTACTGATCTACAGAGTTCCACAGTCAATCAGCTTTCGTCAGGAAGCTTTCCTAAGCTTCTTTAGGCTCTTACATCACAATTTTGTGCTGTTTGATAAACCTTGAATTATACAGACATCACATTCCATGGGAGCAGCCATATTGAAGTAACTAAGCACAACAATACAATCTGGCTCTCTGATTAGTCAATTCATTGGAAAAGCGCCATCAAGTGGCAGGAATATGCATCATATTTTGTGCAACAAAAACACATTTTTTTAAAAAAATGTGCAAGTGTAGACGTGGGAACTTTTTGGAATTTGATTTTTAGTTATATTATCTAGCCACATAGAAAAAACTAGGTTGCCCCCCCAAAGTACTCACAAGGGTGAACGCTATGAGATTTGGCCCACCGACTAAGTAGTTTCTAGTTAAAGTTTTGCCTTATTGGGCATACTACGTTTTTAGATTCGGACATTATTTTTATCAGCACCGACCGTAGTAATGAGTAGATACGTTTATAGGGCTAAAAGTGCCGGACTGGGCTTAGTATTTTGGGGCCCAGCCTGAAAAATGATTATAGACTAGCCGCCACGACAGGATTTGCCGATGCGGCTTTAGTAAGCTCTAATAATTACTACCCCTGCCATGTGTCTGAAGATGATTGTATTTTAAAGCAGATGTCTGATAATTTCATTTTAGTTTGCTAGATTGTATTAGAAGCAAGCCAAGAAGGAGACTAAACTCCTGTACGTGAATCTCTAGAAGCCAGTGACGGTGTTGCGTGAGGAGTTGCTATCCAGCCAAACATTGTGATTGTCAATCATTGTGGGAGCAATATCATTTTGTCCATAAGTTTCCTAATGCTGTACTTTCAGGCGATCCGTGTTCCACAGCTCTATGGCGGTACATCGTTTTATTGTTATTACTCATAAATATCTACGTTGTATATCATCACGTAGATAACACGCAAGGTGGCGCCCCAGTACCAGCGACGCAAGAGCATAGTGGTAAGATAACAAGCACACAGGCACTGTCGAGCTATTCGAGTTCTTTCATTATTGTCATGATTTGACGTGGTGTATGCCATTCAAGTTGTTAATGCGCTAATGTCATTAGGGCTACGTTTGCAGCAAAACTATAGAGCCCTGGTCTTCTGCGCCCGACCCTAGAACTCTACAAGTACTTACAAACACGTACGTCTGATTGCGCCTCATCATTTGAATTTTGCGATGGTAGTTGTGCTAACAGTGCTGTAGTGGGGCGTACGCGCACGTAGGCGCAGCCAACCACCTTTTGACATTTGAAGGTAGCGCCTACGCATCGTAAGTTACGTTCAGTGCTCAAAGTGATACGGTGGGCTTGGGCGCATACTTACCTCTAACTTTACCACTACAGCATATTGTGTGCTAAGCAAAATAACTGGCGAAAAACGCACGGACTGGCTTGGAAATGTAATCAGCGGCAGGGTATTGTGTTTCGCACATTAAGGCAAGTCGGTGCTACGATATTAGGAACCAAGGGAAGTTTATCAAGCATTTATAATACCAGGTACTCACTCTTTTCTAATCCTGTTTCGTTCTTCACTGAATTTCCATTGTTGTCAGCCATCGATACGGCGCGATGCGTCACTTTTGGACATTGAACAACAAAAACAGCAAAACGGTAGACTTTTTATTATGTGTAACGGATTTAACATTAATTTCCAGTCAACAAAGGGGAAGAAAACCAAGATTTAGTGCCAAAAAATCCCGAAGGTAGGTTGGCTTCCACCTGGAGCAGAACTGATAATGCGACGATATTGAAGGTTCAGGCATTATAGTCAGAACTGGTAATAATGCAGGAATTACTAGATCATTACAATCACTAACATGTCATGACAATCAAGTCTCAAATTTCCAATTAAAAAACGTTTTAAAGGAATTTTTGCTCAAAGTTTATAACCTTTTATAGACACATCTAGTCAGAGAAGGCACTGCTTGATAAAATTTTTCAAAACCACTTTCTGTTGCCATCAAGCTTTGCCTTTTGAATATTTTCCTTATTTTCAGCTCCACAACGACCGGAAGAGCTTAAACCAGATTATAGCAAGTTCAAATGTAAACCTTTCAAACTAAATAACCCTTCGTTTGAATCTGACGGCTTTTGGATGCCATACGAGCCAAAGGGAAAAGGGTCAGGTAAGATGAGTTTTCTTTTTAACAGGGCGTGACTGAAGAAACTTTAAAAATGTGAACAACAGAAAAGAACACCAGAAAAGAATAGCAACGATTTGAACTTGCGTCTACGGACCTCACCCATGTTGTTACGGTTTTCGAACATTACGCAACACAAATTCAGTGTCGTGTGATGCGTTATGACCAAATTAGGTTATTCGACAAGTTTTATGTCCGCTAGAGGGCGAGCGCGTTGAAAAATACATATACAGATACAGATATAAGATATAGATATCTATCACTCGCGCGAGCGCCCACGCACTGACACACGCACACTCACACACACACGCGCGCGCGCATATATCCTACAAAAAAACACTCCCTATGAAAGCTGTGCCCTACTGAGTGATTCAAGTACTTGGGTCTTCTATCATACACAGATGTACCACAGACCATTAACGATGTTCACCAATCGGTAGTCTTGAAATGCTGGTGATGTGGTGAATCAGTTTTATTGAATGTCTTGTAGGTGGCTTCTCCATGGTGTCAAATGTCGCTTCGCACGGCAAGAAATCAATAAGGGTTACCAACGGCGGTGCTTTTCAAATTATAAAATTTCCTGCGGGGTGAGTATCTTTCTCCTAGACTTTTGAGACTTGCACGCATTTTGCAACTTTTAAACTGTCTGTAATGTCATTTGAAGTAAAAAGTTTATTGCATCCAAACCAAAGCTAAAAGCGTGACGACATCGCAATGGTACAAAAGTAATTCAGTGGTTGTAATTCCAGAACAAAGAAGTTTGTATTCGCCGCAGATAGTAGGAATAGAGGCATAACAAAGGCTATGAGTTCAGACTACAGTGTATGGTGCGACATCAAAGTGAGTTTTTATTCCTGGATATTCTATGCATTGGCACGGGGATTCCCTTCATTTGTGATCGTTTGCAGCAAAAGAAATATCACGGGCGTATTTTTCATTAAAACTCAAGACCAAAATACTGTGTCAAATTTTTAGCGAAAATATACAAGAAATGGATTTATTGTCTCTTGTGTCAATCAAAAGTATGATATCATAAAACTTTTGATGCAGCTTTTGTTAACTAACATTTTTATGCGCCTATATGTGCTTAATTGTAGTATTACTTATTGCGACAAGTCTGATATATTAGCAAGCCGATTGCATTCGAGTTTAGTCTATCTGTATTAAATTTACGAAACATCATATTTGTCCAGGATAAAAAAGGCAAGCGAAGATTTGGCCTGAATGCCAAGTTCTTGTTGAAAAGCGGCGGTGCCTTACATGATTGGCATGAGCGAAAGTTGACGGTCGCAAATCACGAGGTAAGAATATTTGGAAACGATAATGAACGTGATAGATTTCATGTGCGATTGGCGTTGGGTCCGATGCTGTTATGTATTTACGGTAATTGAGGAAATGGACACACTGGCAGGACACACAGTTGTCGTTTCAGTGCTACGGAACTCCGTTGAAGGAAATTTGTAAAATATCCAATAAAGCATTATCTGACCCTGTCAAGCACCATGGCCCTATTTCATTGCTGAAACGTCGTGGGAAGAATGCTTTTTTTAAACGTTTTTGTTTTGTAAAACTATCAGAAGTAAAGTCCCATACAAGCTGGTATTTTTTTATTAATTTCAGGACCTAGTCGAAGCCCGTTGTTACTGCATGTTTAGGAATTATCCTAGCGGTGAAGCTTGGTTTGACAATGTACGTCTGTGGATTGTGCCTAGTACAGTTGATTTCGACGACTGCGCATATTCACATCTCACGTGACAAGGCCTGAAAGTGGCAAAATTTCGTTAGGAGCAGTTCGTATTCCAAGGAAAGAATAGCCGTCTAGCTCTTGCGAGCTGAGTCGAGTTGAGATATATCTTAATGACCCACGCAACAGAAATAATGACTGTTGTGGGTATCAGAAAAAGCGTGAATAGTTGTCACGTTAGCTTTCAGCCAGGAATATTGTATCACCAAACCCTGGGATACATTAAGCGTGATTTTGCGTCACTCACTAAGCTCGCGAGTAATTATACTTAGTGAGTGTGTTCGTTACTAAGTGTTTCAGTCTCAATCTTAAGCATCTAGAGTGTGTTGAAGTTTGAAGAGTTGTGGTGAAGTTTATATTTTCATCCATTTTAATGCAGAACTCAGGACATTGTGAATTACGTTGAATAAAATACGTCCTAGTTCGGAACAAGAACAGTCATATTCAACGTTGCAAAGGAACTTCGTGATATCAAAGAATGGGATACACTAATTAATGCTTTCTAAATTTAGACCTACTCTCACAACAGTCGCTGCAAGGAACTAGTTTATGATCTCGTCTTCAAAGCAATAGGGGTCCGGACCTCTCTGATCAGCTTCTTTTACTGTACTAAAATGGAGGAATTTTAAGCTTCCGCCCTTAGACAAAATCCTGGATCCGCTGCTGGCATCATGGAGGTGTATGGTGTCTCAACGAGAGTATTTAAAATTGCTGAAGTCTGGTGAGACTAAAAGTTTTCCAGTCAAATTTTGAAGCTAGGAGCGGAGTATTGCCACTGGTCGCTCATTTTTTATTTGTAAGTTAAAGTTTTGTAGGACCTTACTGCCAAGTCTGTGTATTATGTATCTACTAAGCTGTAGATTTTTACTCAGTCAACGTGTATTTACTGAAAACAGAAAGCCTGTAGGATTCCATGTTGGACTTTATACCAATCTGCCATTAGTTAGGTCACGTGACCATGTCTTTACAGTGAAAATTAGGAAAAAAGCGTACATTCATTTTAGCAAAACACTGTCATCGAAAGCTTGACCAAATTTCGTTTGACATAAATGTTCAAGATGAAGTCTCGAAACTCCTGCCACAGTTGTCTAAATCAACACTTCATATTCGTTTCATGCAACCTTTGGGGGCACTAAATGGGAGAATGTTGCGATCGATTTTATTGTTTAGGCATTCGTCGTCCATGAGTGCACCATTTACATATCATTCAGTTGAGGTTATGGAGAGCCCCACGGATAATACTGTGTATTCAAACAGATATCTGCAAAGGTACAGATTTTAACACTAAAAGAATATTTTCTAAAAGTAAAAAGCGTATACGCACTTTGAATTTTGATTTATTACCAATCTGCAACCACTTGGGTCATGTGACTGTGTCTTTAAGCAAATTTTAGTCTACGACGACATCAATAACAGGACTAAATTTTTGATAGCCCTTCATACAAAAGCGGAACATTTTAAAAGAAATTCTTAATGAGGGTTTGCAGAACAGTGTATAGTATCTTCAAGTATCATATGAATCCGATCAGCCATTTCTGAGATCTGACATGGTTTTATGGTCCTACATAACTTTAACAGCAGTAATTCAGAAGAACCCAAATGGAATTTTATGGTACAGAGGAACGATTATTGCAATTCTCATTTTGCCAGTATTATTTTGTTTGTAGTGCACGTTTACTGCGACATAGTACCAAAATGAATTTGTTTGTCACGACAATGAAATAAAGATGCCATGTTTCGATTTCTAGACTTGCAAAAATAACGAAACAACCCAAACAAACACGACTACTGTATTTGGCAGTTTATGCGCCCTGTGTTCTTCTGAAACCAAAAATCAATCTCGCAAGGCAATTCATAAATCTAAAATACAGCACACTCCTGAAATGTTACTTGCATCACTATGACTAATGGAAACAATCTTACTTGAGCTGCAAGTAAAATCACTGCCAAACTTTACAAATCAAAATGACTATGGAGTGGATGGTATTTGTGAAGAGTTACAAAATGTTAAGTTTTTTCGTTACCGTTTTATTGCCTGCTTAAAACTTTTGCTTTAAGCGCACGTGACTTGCAGGCGGTGTGCTTCAACGGCCTCGCAAACTAAATGAGCAATGTCTTTAGGGTACAATACATCCTTTGCACTTCCCATAAAGCACAGTTTGCGGGGAAACCCTGGCATTTTAGCCCTTACTGGTTCGAATATACGACTGGCGATTTGGTAAGGATCATTTCTGAGAGAAATATTGCGGTGGTTGACAAGTTGTGAGAGTTGTAGCGAGGAAACATGGTGCTATAAGGGGGTCAACCTACTGGAAGATGGGCCACCCCGTATACAGAAAAATTAATGTCAAACTTGATTGGTTTAAACAGATATCCGTGAGGAAAGTCAACCAATGACGTGACATTGGATGTACAATATACTCCTTGGGTTTGAATTCGCTCAATTTATTAGGTCATTTGAAATATCATGTCAGTCTATACAAATAATCTAGACATCATTGTGGAGCTGAAAGAGAAATCATTGCAAGAATGCGCAACGTGCGCCTCAACGAAGGTAGTCGAGTGCTGGTGATCGAGAACTTTGCTCGTCGCCTGCAAATGTGCTTGCAGCAGAACGATGGACACTTAGAGCAATTTTAAACAGGTAATAAAACGATAACAAATCATCAAATCACCTTGTTGTAAACTCGCACACAAGAACAAGTGAGATTCTGTTTCATTGAAACGGCACTTCCAGTTCAACAACTACTTTTATGCGCATGTAAGCCGCCGCATATCTGAATAGTCCTTCGATGAAAGGGTATGTGTACGAATTATTGTACATTGTACCTTTGATTGGTCGAATGCGTTTTATGCCCATGAGTTGGTTTCCTGTGAAATTGACGTAGTGTAAAGTTTTCTGTAAGAACTTATCCTCAGTCTTTGATTGTATTTTGTGCTCACAGCGCAAAGCGTGACAATTTCTCAAAAGTGTATCGAGGCCCGAGTCTATATTCAAGTTGCAATGGAAATAGTGAGATGGCGCTGAATACTGTCAGTTTTTAGCCAAAAACCTTCCCACAGTAATGTTACCTTTTCAAATCTCAAGCTCTACTTCTTTCCAAAACTGGGTTTTGCCATACTACTCCACGGTCTCAACGGTGGGAATTCCTCCGTAAAACAGTCTATTTTCTGACATCAAATCCGACAATGAATCTACATGTATAATTGAATTACACCCCAAAACCCGTTATAGTTCATCCACAAATGAATCCAAACGTAAATTACAGTGTAGCCAAATCATGCGGATTTAGTCACAGCTGAAGGACTCCTGAGATGAAACGTTAAAAATGTGATTTGAGACATTGCTTCTCGTGAAAGACAAAATTCCCTGGACCGACAAGACATTCGGTTGCCGGGTACTATACTCTTAGCGTATTTAACTTCGGGAGCATATCAATGCTTCTTCAACAGTGGTATGTCATGAGCTTATTTCTCTGTATTTATCATAATTTATTGAAACGGCAAACGTAAACATGGGTCAGTTTAAATGTTTTGCAAGTGGGCTGTGCATCTATATTCAGACACAGACGCCCACCACAAGCAAGCGCAGTGGCCCACATCCAAGTGCTGCGACGCACTTCGCACAAACGTTCACACTTTCTGGGCAAACAACTCGCACAGCACTGGCGGATGTACGATGTCGTGAGGGGTGCCCAAGGACGATTGTCAAAAGAAAATGGGGCCATCATAAATCTGCCTGTGTTCAGAGCTAAATAGAAGATATTATCTGCGGTCTTAGAGAGCGGGTGACGTTATGAGCGTAGAGACAAACGTGTAAAACTCTGCTGGATGGAAAAAATCTTGGCAGGACAAAGTGGTGTGTGCTTTTCGACTACTTGGAAGATCTCCTCGAATGTACACATGTATGCAAGATGAGGATTGAAAAAATCATGTCCAGTGAGGACCAGAAAAAATGTGACCAGAACAAAACGAATTGCAAAGCATCCGGCAATGCGAATAAAATAAATAACTTGAAGGAAAGCAGAACTCAGTGGCACACAGTCACGGGGAAAACTAACACGGAATGCCAAACCCCTCCCGCTGATGGAATGATAAAAATCAATATGCGAAACACATAAAAAGTCCCGATGACCTCTCAATCTCAGAACATGTCTCAATGAGGCAAGCACACTGAGTCACCGAAACACGAATTGAGTTTAATAAACCTCCCACAACGTGAAATATCCTTTGCTTCGTAGTTTCAACTAAAAAATCACGACTGTCGTCTTGTGCTGCCGTTTCACTATAATGACAAATGATGTCCTCCGTGGGCAAAGACACTAGGGATGCGGATCAGGAGTGCTTTGAGTCACTAGCGCTCAATAAGTTATACTATCTACTTTTAACGTCAGCGCGGCCATGCCGGCCTCTTGCAAAAGGCGTATACCGGCCTAAAAAGCGAGCAAAACGTGTAGGCAGATGTCTTATTGCAGGCCCGTAGCCATCATTGGGCGGGGGGTGGTTAGAATTTCTAGAAAGGTGGACCTTTTGCAAGCGTCAACACTCGAGTTCTTGGTAAGGCCCTTGACGCAGGTTAATTATGGGGAAGGGAAATCTGTATCCACGGCAACGATGGCTCTCAGCTCTATGTTCCTGAGATAAGACGGAATTTGTAATACCAGAAATGAGGATGTCGTGACGATTGCTCGCAAATAACAGGAATCAAATTCGGACGTAATGTAATCCATAAATATAGACTAACGTTCTCGCCATGCCGGGTTTCACCAGAATCAAAGAGAGTGCAGCGCCCGTGTCGGATACGGTTGTGTTGACCGCAATGTCCTGCGCGAGCAAGACCTTTAATGCCCGACCATAAACTGTCGTAAGCATCACTGCCTGTACATAAATGCAAATTTTCATAATGCATTAATAAATAATTTTCGTCAAAAACGAATATCACGGCGGTATTCAGCTGGAAAAATCAACAAAGTAAGGTTTTGGATTTTCAAAAATCGATGAACTTAAAAGCTAAAAACTACAAACATATGGGTACGATTGAAAATTAACGACCAAGCGCATCGATACAGTCGGGGGATTTACAAACGCTGATCAGAGTTACTAATATATCACATGGATTATTCTTTTAGTATTCTTTAAATCTCGTTTTTCCAGATTTTTGACTAGGAAACAGTTGTATTTAACTTGTGCCCACTCTATACTTTTATGGCTGACAAAAAGCTAAAATAGTTATGTAGTTAGTGCAACCGAAATCGTCCAGAGATTCCAGATCTTCAGTTTGACTATCACCATTTGTACTTTTGTATATGTTTTATGATTTGAGTTCTAATAAAGATTAAACTTGAACTAATGACACGTGTGGTTTTGTTCGCTGTGAAATGTTTAATGTTGCTGTAATCTAGAAAGTTTAGGGACGGGTTCACAATTAGCTAAACTAATTAAGTTTCGCTGGCGATCAAATCTACTACTGTTTTTGGTACTTCAAGTTTAAAAATAAAATAAAAAGATATCTGGTAAGAAAAAAAACGTGAGTATTAAAATGAAAAAAACAAAAACCGGTATGAAACTTATTTAAAACCATCGTTCCTTTGGGAAGTTGCCCATGGTCAAGATAAACACAAATTAACTTTTTTAGTCATTTTATAATATTTAAAATGTACGAAATTAAAGCTGCTTTTGTGCAAATGCCGTAGAAAACCAATTTGGGTGTACTAACAACCATCATTGTTGAGACAGTAGTGCTAGCTATTACCTTTCGACTTCATTAGCTCAGATCTACGTCAATACACAGGGCGAGCTGAATAGGCATCATAAAAGTTGTCTGGGGCTAAGGGAATCTGAGCGGTGACCAGTTTAAGCGAGAAGTTCTCCACATGGCGTTACTCCTACCTACTGCCAAACTTTCAAATAGGTGTGTATTAACTAAGTGATTACACCTCATCACATACTCTGATGGAAATATTTAGTCAGAGAATGGCTTGACGTAATTTTTCACCTGATCGCATTTTTGTTAAAAGTTGCTTACATCGCTGGAAATGGGAACACCCCCCTATTCCGTAGGTTCACTATTCCGAAGGTTCACAATTCGAAGGTTCACCGCTCCAAAGATTCGTTTCTCCAGAAAAGTCTACAATTTCTGAATCATGTGTAATTGCTGAACTTTTACATGTAAAAATAAGCAACACTTCTGTTATTAGATGCAACTATACCGACATCAATACACCCGGCTAATAAATCACTTTGTTTGGACTAATTCCAGGTGCATGTGAAATTGCCCGTATGTCTTACGAATACGGAAAATGAGTACGTATTTGCATTTATAAAAGAATATGAAGTAGGAATGTTGATGAATTAACGACCACGATACATTCATCAATCTCGTCTCAAGATCGCATCATCTCACAGCGCGACAGAAAAGTTTAGGGCCGCCGCGCTTCAACCTCACCCACCGAAACTACTCGCACGGCCCGGTTGAAACTAAAATAATGTAGTTAGTAAGCTACGCTGTCCCTGCCAGGCTTCACGAAGTCTCATTCAGTATTATAAAACTTAAAACCGCCGTTGGTCGCTGGACCCGTGCCCCATATCTTGTGCTTAATTGATAATGAGTCTTATATTGCCAGCGATTGGAACTGAGCTTTTTGTAAACAATGTAAATCAAACTTTTCCGGACTATTCAAGTCTTACACACTCTTTAAGTGGTTATTAAATGGACACCAATACAATATCTTATTCATTTTCAGTTCTGAATCATTAGTAGAAAATCAAAGTAATGAACTGTCGGAGTTCTGATTTTGTAATTGTGGACATTCGAAGTGGTGAACTTTCGAAGGTAGCGAACCTTCGGAGTAGTGAACCCTCGATCATGTATATGTAACCTTGAAATCTTTTCCATCAAAATTGTTGCTCGTATGAAATCTGCGAAGCAGTGCGCCATTGACATTGATTGACAAGAGAAGACTTTCTTCATTGACCAATGTTTTAATTAGGTCTAGACTTACCTAATAATGTGAACATGCGGGGATTTTTCAATGCAAGAAAACGCGGTAGCAAAAAGCATGATTTTTTAGAAACGACAGAGTAGTCAGTGAACATACCGTCGTCGTGTACTGAATTTAAAAGAACGGAAACGCACGCACGTGTACACGCATGCATGTCAATCCACCAATCCACAATCAAAGTGGACACTTGATGATCAAGATAATTGGCGATCACTTTAAATTCGAAATTTGAAAATGTCTGCAATTAATCTAATGCTAGAAAGTACACCAAAGTAGCAAATAACAAAACAGTTTTCTGCTGTTTGTTGTTTCTTTGTCGATTTTAAAGGCATTCACACTGCGCTACTTTTGGGGGTCTCTCTCGTTGCTATAAAGTTTGAGCAAGGCCGCATAGACATTTACTTCTAAACTTCCTTGTTACCCTATGGTGTAGAAACCTACCGTAGCGCTTTCAATGCCGATGAATAACACAAAGCCTCCTCTAATCGTCATCTACGCAGTCACCACTCGGGCCGCATATGACCCGATGATTATGTAAAGCGCTTTACATCAGAAGTAAATTCAAAATTATTATTAACTTGGTTATGATTGCGGCTAGTAGAACTTGTAGTTACAACAATTTTTTTGTCGATTTCAGTACGTAGTAAATCCTATCTTATCCTAGGGCTGGACCCGGTTACCTCGGTTTCCCCCCTGGCTACGGGCCTGTACTACATACAAGCGGTAACAAGTACATCCAAGCATACAACCCCGTTGTAGAGTGGCGAAAATTAACACGTATGGCATGTGGATTCTTTGCATTACGCCATTACGGCCCTGTAGGCCTACAAATGTTTAAATAAAACTTGAGAGTTTCCCTTTGGCGTTTGATACATTTAAAGTATCCGGTCACCAGAGATTATGAAGCGTATTCTGCATGTCCTGAGCCAAAAGTGCCGGCTGTACAATATCCATGGCACCGACTCAACACACGGTACCGATTTAGCCACTCTCGCCACATGAAGGCGCTGCGAAGGAGCATGTGTAACTTGTCGTTAGATGGTGCTCTGGTCACCGGAAGTACTGATATTTGTTTACGAATGGCGCCCGTCTGGACGAAGCCGAAGGCGAACCACGTATGTCCAGTTAGTTTTGACCGTCGCCTGTGCTTTAATTTTAGCCATGAGTAAAAGAAACAAAACTACCAAGGATAAAGAAAAGCAAGACATTGCCGAAAAGGTAAACACGTCTTACCTAGGCAATACAATGACTGCTCTACCTCCGGCTCCTGTTGTCAGTTAACTGTCTACAGACAAGTCGCCGGCCGTGCTACGCCTCCTCTCTCTGAGTCTCGGCGTGGCTGTTAATCATAATCAAGCCTGTGCGCCGTTTTTTCTGCAAATTACGCTTAAACCATGTTAATTTGTCAAAATTAAGTTACTATACACACTGAACAACATGAAATGACATTTGAAAGACTCTCTTTGGCTTTCTGAGTGTTGATTATGACAGGTTATGTTTCCACTAGCAATGACAGGGACTAACAACAGTTCCTAGACTAGGGTGTTCTGCCGTTGACCCCAACTTGTTCGATCGAATAGCAAATGGACAAGTTGGTGAATTGACCGGTGTATCGAGTATCGTACACAATTGATTAACTCCATTGTGGTATTAATGTTTGGCGGGCTATGCAGTTCTCTTTTTTCGGTGATTGCTCTAATCCCAATAAGATTATATAACCTTACTGGGTTGCGCTGTCAAAAATAAAAGACAAGTTATAAACTCTTTGAACATGAACTGATAACAATTATGAATTCCTCATCAAATGCTGATCTTGTTTAGTATAGTCCGGTTACCTATTGTCGTCAGGCTCCAAAGGTCGTCCGCCATCTTGTTTCGCGTGCAGCGCAACCACGCGGGACTTAGCGTTCCAATTTGGAGTGCTCGTGTGCACGTTAGGTACTAACTTATCGGAAGAGACACGTATCAAAGTAATGAGACAAAAATCGGTGAGTTTACCGATTGTTTTTTAAAACCACTTAAAAATCAGTAGATTTTACTAATACACTTTTTTGTGCGTTTTCAGAAGATGTTTTCGAATTTAAATTTTCTTCCGACGGGACACAAAACATGATCCAGGGTTTGTTTATGCAATGTATCTGTTTGTCCCAGGCACTAGTAGGATCTAGAAGGCCAAAGGAAAAATCCGCAGACAAATGCGATACGCTGGGTTCTTAACATTTTTGCCTCACGTTCACCATTAAACTGCATTGAAATGTTGTCCAATTGGCTTTTATTGGAAACCACAGTGCAGAGCTCAACATCAAAGCTTCAAATCGAGTTTATGTCAATAAAAACAGGCTGTTGCAATTTTCATTACTTCGTTGGCCTTTTTCTGCATGTTTCTCAGTTTTTACAAAAGGGGGCAGCATATGACGAACTTAGGTGTCACAATAAAATGGCTGCCGAAGGCAGTGCACATTTGAAATAACTCGGCACAAATTAAAGAAAACTTCCGAATCGATGAATGCGGTATATCTGTGAGAGTTAAATCGAATCCTATTCAGATCATAACTTTGAAGTGGAATAATTCGGTGAGTACAATAGCAAGTCGGTTTTATGCTTAGGCGGACGACCATTGGGTTCCCCAGTATAAATCTAAAGTAATCTATTTTGTCGGAACGCATTACAGTTTAAGTTACTCTTTGAAGCATGGTAAATAATTGTCCTTCCTGTTTTCAGACCAGACTAAAGACTACGCTCAGTAGTAAAAGGATACTAAACCCTGTTTTAATCATTTTAACAAATCCTCGTTTTGTCACTTGCTATTAATGCTTCACGGGCAAATCACAATCAAGGTCCATATTCGGTGGCCACTTTTGGGGAAAAATGAAGGTTGTCATATAACTGTAAAAGCTGGGTTATTTTAAAGTACCATCATTCCAAGTTATTTTTGCACAAGAACCACCGAATAAAATTTTATGGCGTAATGCATCACAGTTGTACAAAAGGGTACGTACACTACAACTTGTGGTCACAGCCAACTTCTACCATGCAAAAATTCATAAGGTAGCAGTTAATTTAACAAGTTCTTGATCAAATTGAGAAGAAGTATCACATACTAAAGTAAGAAAAGTTATTACCATACTGATCAAGTTGTTCTAGATGATGATACATTGCATATCTTAACACAGTATAATGAGAACTTCCTCTCTTGCAATATGATTTTTACAAAAAAATGACAAGTAACTACTTTTTTCAAAAAATTTATTGGTGCTATTTGCCTAGTTTTTAATACATTCACCAATTGGTCAAAATAGTTAAAGCAATGCTGGGCCCAGTGTTCCACTTGTAAACAGTAAAAAATGATACTGGTTAGGGGGTACGTACACTACGCAATCAATCAATTTCAAATTTTGACTAAGTTACAAATGTATGGCATGGTCTCAAGTTTTGTGCTACCTCTACTAGTTGGTTTATTGCAAGTTGTAGGAAACTGTCTGTGACAAATGTTGCTTACTTACCGGGTAATATTTTTGTTTCATGGCATTTGTTCACATCGGGGTATGTACACTACACAGGGGTACGTACACTACATTTCAATGACATGTCAGGTTTGTAACTAAATACTAAGAATCTACTGAGAATTAGTTGATTTACTAAATCAATTCAAGGAGAAAAAATAAAAAGCATAGCATATTAGCCGTACTTTGAAAATGGGCCCAAATTAAAATATAGGGGTACACAAATGCTAATATTTCACTCAAAACAAATGTAATTGTAGTAATAAGCACCCTTTTAACCTAACATTTTCGAGGAAGGAAACTGTCTATGACCAGTGTTGCTCACTTACCAAGTGATATTTTAATTTCATGGCATTTGTAAACATTGGGGTACATACACTACAAGGGGGGGTACGTACAGTACATCACAGTTTCTGCATCACATGGTAACATAATGTTGTATGGCCATTTATTTTTCTTTGATGATAATAAGTACCATGTTGTTATTTAAAAGGCAATAATTTCATTTGCAATGACCATTTGCGTTATTGGTTACTGAATTCCACATGGGTGTACGTACACTACATTTTGTTAGCCGTTTTGGCCCATTTTCAACATAGCAGAACCCAGTCAATATCCAAACTTTTGGTTTATTTAGATATTCAATAATTTGCTGTGTTGCCTAGGCTAACATACTCTGCAGTTCTTTTTATGAGAGAGTGTGAGCTTTAGTTTTTAACCTTCTTTACAGTAGGTAAGGGTTAGAAACACAGAATTTACTAATTTTGTAAAAAGTGCCTGTTTTATGATGAACCCTACCATTTCTCAATGATTAAGCACATCTTCTTCTAAGTGATTCTAAAAATGACTGAAGTTATTCTCAGTCATATCTAAGCAATTGCTTACTTGATAAAATAAATTTCTTTTCTACTGTTGACAACTGAAAATTGTAATTTTTAAAATGGCCACTCGTAACGCTAAAATTGCACGAAATTCATAAACAAAAATGCATAAATTTCTCAAACATTGTCCAATTTTGATGATTCTTTTTTAAATTTGCACAACTAAATAACTCTTTGCATATGAGATTCAGTTGGCATTTGGTAAGTGATCAAAAAAATTATTTTAGACCGTAACACAGTGAACTCTTGAATGTGGACCTTGATTGGGATTTAGCCGTTCAGTGGAGTCGGTCTTGAACGATGAAACTTCAGGAATCAATTAAAAACTCATACTCCCTATGTCACTGGTTAGTTGTGGTTCTTGGTGGGTAGTTTTTCATCACAGTTGCCATTAATTCGCTAAAAGCTGAGGTCACCTTTGCCCATTTAGCAGAATTTGGAAGGCGTTTTCAAAATTTCTTCTAAACTTTTGAAGGTTGTCGGGGATTACAAAATATTATTTTGTTTCAGGTAACTGGATGGAAAAGTAATTTTTAGTATATGTTAATAGGCCAAAACCCCATTTGGTATCCTTGTAACAAAGGAGCCAGACGTTATCAGAAGTTCACAACCAGCATTCTAGTAGGGATCTGGACTAGGGATATCGGCATACAATAGGCTGTAACTGCATTCGGTTTTTCATAAGGTTTTGAGGTAACAGGCCGTAACTGTAGAAAATCTTGCCATTCCAGTTAATAGCACTTGAAGTCCCTAAGGTTACATTATGGCGTGTTGGCCATATTGCTTTATGTGTTAAAAAGCACTCGGAGGTTTGTCATAACTTGATTTGATTGTTTATACACTGTGGTTGTACTGCCAGGTTTTTGTCTTCAGGAAGCGCTTAGAAGAGATGCTTATCCCTCTAAAGCAAAGCACCATAGTCAATTTTTCAGTAGCTTGCCCACACTTTTTCAATGGTGCAGACATGAATTTCCCTGATTGACGTATTTTACCATGTGACCCTTTGTGAAATTCATTCACTCAATTGAGAGAAATTCTCCTCAAGAGAAAAATTCCCCAATCAATTTGAGAACCTGCTATTGTTGGTAAACTGGACATGCAGTCGATTGCCTAGTGTTTACCCATTCCCTGTTCACTACTAGAATAGAAGAACTGTTCTCAGACCATCATTTCTCAACTTGGCTCTAATCAGATGAGCATTTGCATGTCAAATCTGTCACTACAAGGCAGAGCCATAAGAAGAAAGTTGCGCTAATGTCGCCATAGGAAAGCAACCATATGACTGGCTAAGTTGTACAAGCACATAGCTAATAATTTCTTCCAACCTGATAAAGTACTACCACTCTTAATAAAGTACTACCACCCATCATAGTATGCCCTTCCTCACAAATGAAACTTTACTCCTTGATTCCGATTTGACTTTACAATTTTAACCAGACTGCACGGTAAATATTAAGGGATTGTTTCTAACTCTAGAGGTGTTGGGCATCTGCAGGCTTGTTTGAATTGCAAAAATTTGACACAGTTCCACTCTTTACTTATTAAGGTCAGAGAGATCAAGTTGCGGCAACAAAACTGGTTGAAGCAAAGAGAATCTGCATTAAAAGAGTCATTTGACTCGTCAGGTGAGTTTTCTTTCTTTAAATGAATTACAAGTGACTGCAACGATAACCAAGGTTATCCAACTGACCAAACGTTGTGGGTGATGAAATGAAACCTGTTGCCTTTGAGCTCATATCCAAAACCTGCGAACACAAAAAGCTACACCTGATAAGCAGTTTGTTCAATGTTCATGCTTCTTCATACTTCTTGCTTTAAGTTCAAAATATGTGATGTTTTTGTTTCAAAGCCTTCATAAAAGGGATAGAAATGTGTTTCAGTTGCCACTAACCCTTAATATTTGAATGGACTTTGTTTTGTTCATCATCAGACAAGCCAGTTGACATTTAGAACTGTCAGAGCTATTCCCCATGATACTTTGTTTGATTTTCGCAACTATTTCACTGGTAGCTTGTTATCTGGATACCATTCATTGCATTTGGTTTTCAAAAGTAGTTTTGTTATTGCATTGTTTGCTATTGTAAAAATGTTGTGCTTTTGCCGGAGCAGGTGAAGGACAATCCACATCTTCGCGAAACAGTAATGGAAGTCTAGGGCTCACAAGAAGTAAAGAGATCAATACAGTGGTCTCACACTCTGTATCTGAACCACCAGTGCATGCTAAAAACACTCGTTTCAAATCATGGCGAAGTGCGCAGATGCAGAAAAAATCAAGTGGAACTAGTCAAAGAACATCGACTGATAGATATGGTGACAGCGACGACATAGGTAGTGATCACTCGGATGCATCTAGCTCTTGTAGTGAACTGAGAAGGATCGAACAATCAGAGTCCAGTTCTGCAAGGTCATCTGTGAGATCACAACATCTAACCCCTGATATGTTCGATGTTTTGGCTGATCAAATTGCTGAACGAGTTAAAAGAGAATTAAAGACGGGAGATGGTCCTCAAAACAACTACTTGGCGAAGACTAAACTTTATAACAATAGTTTCCGTGGTGATTCTGATTCAAAATGTCATGTAGACAAAGGGCTTGAGAGTCACTACTGTTCTCAGTGTCGGAACTTGATGGTAAGTTTTCATATCGGATGTAGCATAAAGTGTACTGATGGGAGACATGTGACTATTGTCAGTGTACTGATGGGAGACAGGTGACCATTGTCACATCGCCACCTGTAGAGCCCTGTTAAAGGATGAAGAACTTAGCAGAAATGCATGTGTGGTCATCAGTGTGCATGCCTTGGTTTTAATGTTTGTCAAATACATGTGGCACAGGAGTGGACTTGAAAGTATTGTGAATCATTCTGTTGTTCTGTTTAACACTTTGTAATCTTGCTTGCATCAAAAAGTTGCATTTATTTTGTTCTTGTGGTTGCAGCAACCGCATTCCACTAAGGAATTTCTCAGTAGATGGAGTCCTATACTGATGCATTTCTCAACATCAGCCTATCAGAATGTTTAATTTTTTTCCAACCAATGAGAATATCTGAATGTCTATTTTGTTATGTTAATCAATGAGCAGCCATGTTACGTAATCTTTCCACAGTGCTACTCCAGCACTGGGGAAAAGTGTAGGATACATGCAAAGCAGTCTATTGCAATTGATAAAATGCCACTTGGAAGTGGGGACTTATTTTGTCTTATTGAAATGGAATGAGCAACTTCACATCTGAGTAATGGGTGAATTTGGCGCCTTGTCAGCAGCAGTGTGCCACAAATTTTGTTGGAAGTACCTCCATCTACCACTTGACCAGTTGCCTTTGCTTATGTTTCACACATGGGGCATCGATAGGCCCTATAGAGTTCTGGAAACTCAAACTGTTCTATTTATATTGAAGTATAAACTCACGACAAGTGTGTTTTTAATGTCGTACTTTAGTAAATTATGATTCTAACTTGCAGATGAGAATACAATACATTTATTCCCAAGTTACAATAACAGGTTTATTGTTTTGATGTTGCATTCCCGAGTGCAAATTTGTTTTTTTGTAATCATCTGTGTAAGTCATATTTTACTCGAACATAAAGTAAAATGTACTTCATTATTTTTAGTTAATTCTTAAGTAGATATGAACATGTCAATTTAAGCTAGAGTTTTTGTTCGGAGATTGGATCTCTGACCCAGTTGTTCCTGTAGTGACTTCTTGCAGCAGTGGCAAGTGCCTGTCAGTTCATCTAACGCAAGAAAATGATTTCCATATTAAATATCCTTACCCAGTATTAGAATCTTGACAAAATACTATGTTCCAGGATTTGTGAAATTAAGTATTGTTGTATATCTTCATTTAGTTTGTGTTTTTTGATTTGTTTATCTACTCTTATCCCCAGGTGCCTCCTGTCCACACACCTATGCTAATAATTCCTTGTGGTCATTGTGTGTGCCAGGCCTGTGGTCAAGGGCAGCCCATCTGTCCACAGTGCTCAAGCCAGGTCACCTCTCTGACCTGTAACATCATGCTGCAGCAGATCATTTTGGAATTTAACAGCAAGCGCCAACAACAAGCTCATGGCACTAAGATGGAGAATGGCTACTGCCCTCAGAAATATTCAAGTGGTTCAAAAGGTGAGCTACGTAATCTCCACATAATTTTTAATGGAATTGTGCTACTGGAGATCTGATGTCTACTCTGATGAATGGTTTTTCACAAGAAATACTCTGTTTTGGTATGCATTTTTGCCTGATTGATTATTTTTTCTGGTAATTTTGATTATACCATATTTTTTGTGAAAATATGCTGTAGGACTATTTGCTAAGACACAGACCTTATTTAAGGGATTTTTATTAAGAAGTGAGCCAACTTAGGACAAATCTTTCTATACACAGTAAAGGGCAGTACAATAAAAATTCAGTTTTACATAAAAATGCCAAAGACTCATTTTTATGGGCTCAAATATTTATATTTGGGTACATATTACCATCATCTCTGTGTGGGTGTGCAGGTTCCATGGCTGTATTTCCTAAGACCCGTGCAGGATCTTTTTGAAATTTGGCAAGTGTGTTCCTAGTGGCTGACGACAGACGGCGACTAGTTTCAGACTGACCTGAATACCGCTGTGCCTCCTAGTGACAATTTTAGTTTTTTTACGCTTGCCTCTGTATCTTTGGAGTTCCTTGATAGATTTGGGAAATAGGTTTTTAATATGAAGACGATGATGCTTTTCCATTTTTGGATGGATTCGATGAATTTTACGCCACCTTGTGGACATTTTTGTCATTTTTGCCTCTGTTTTCTGGCATCCGCTTCTCTGACTGCCATACCACTCAAAGGATCATTATAAAAATTTACAAATGTGTTGCTGATGAGAAGACCATGACTAAAGTTGACTTTCGGACAGGTTTGACTACTGTGTCACCCACTAGTGGCAATTTCGTTTTTCTTGCATCTGCGGCCAAATCTCCTTAACCCTTTGAAGGATGTTTGCCTCAGGCTGTATCTTCAAATTTCAGTAATGTATTTTCATGAAATTCAGAAAATAGTTTTCTATTAAGGAGACGACTCCGCCTTCCCACTTTCAGGCAGCCCGATTTGATGTTTTCTGCACCACTTTGTGGACTTTTTTCTTATTTTTGCATCTGTTGTTTTGGCGTCCACCTCCCTATCTGCCATACCACTTTAAGGATCATTATGAGAATTTACAGATGTGTTCCTGATGAGCAGGACATGACTGAACTTGACTTTCGAACGGGTCCAAACTCTGTGTCGCTCCCTAGTGGTGATTTAGTTTTTGTGTCTGAGGCCAAATCTCCTTAACCCTTTGAAGGAACTCTGTGAAATTTGAAAGATGTGTTCCTATGGAGCCGACAACAAACAGGTAAAAAATGTTGAACTAATCCAAATACCACTGTGCCCCCTGGTAGTAAAATGTTTTTTAGATTTACCTCTGAATCTTTGCCGTATTTTCATGATGTTCGTCAAATAGGTTTCTACTGAGGAGACAACAAACCCTTCCCATTTTCAGCCAGATTTGATGTTTTGTGTGCCAGCTGTTGGCCGTTTAATAATTTTCGTGTATGTTTTTGACATCTGCCTCTATCTCAAATGACGATTATGTTTTGCTGATGCGAAGACCCTGGCTGATGTTGATTTTTGGATGTTTTTGACTATTCTGGCACAACTTAGGGGAAATTTTGCTTTTTTGCAGCTTAACCCTTTGAAGGATCTGTGCAAAATTTGGCAGGTGGGCTTTTATAGAGATATGGCAACAGATGACAAGTTTCAGACCAATCGGACTATAGCTGTGCCCCCTAGTGTCAATTGTTTATTACATTTGCCTCTATATCTTAGGAGGTCCTTGGCTTATTTTCATGAAAGTTGGCATATAGTTGTGTTTTACAGAGACACCACCTTCTCAATTCAGATAGGTTAGGTGGCCCATTCTGTGCCATTTTTATGATACTAAAAACACCCATAGAAGCACATCGTTAGCAGTGCTATCTTGTTTGCATTTCAATGCTCCGCATTGCTCTTGTAATTCTTGAATAGCTTACTGCATTATAAGAAACATTCAGAATATTACCATGTACTTTGAATGACTGATGTCTAAATGATGCAATGAAGGCTCATACTTCGTTTTTTAATTTCTTTCAAAGGTTATGCAGATGAATATCAGACACTGACCATACGCCATGAGGTTCTTGAAACAGAGTCCAAGGCAATTAAAGAAAAACTCTCTGTAATAGACAAAGATATTGGCCAAGCTCGAAATACTATGAAGAACATTTCACGAGAAGAAGAAAAAATTGAGAAAGAAATACTGGCTCTTGAACAAAAGAGGAAAATTCTCGGACAGCACAAGGAGGAGTATGCTCAAAAGGTGGAAAAGCTTGAAAGTCAGCATTTTGAAGAAGCCAACAGGCTGGCTTTGCTTGAAGAGTCCAAAAAATCTTTAGAGAAGGAAATGGACAAAGTAAAAATTTTAGCAGGCCATTAACTCATCTGGTCTATTTTCATCTGTAGTTAATTAAATAGCAGTCTATCTTTGCAAGTTTGTTGCTCTGGTTAACAATTATGTACACAATCACTATCTTGAAATGTAAGTGGAGGATTTTGGGAGAGGGTCTTGGCCACGGAAAACAAAAAAAATAAATATTGAAGTAAATTTTGGCATTAATGTTGCAGCTAATCATGGGCGTGTACTTTTATGTGTGCATCATATTTGTTGTGGGATGTGCGAGTATCACAAAATGAAAATCGCCATTGTCGCATTGAGTCTTACCAGGGAATTCACATCGGAATTTTGCTTTGCTTTTCAGTCTGATAAATGGTTCAAAGTAACACAATAAAGGTCGTTTTTAAAACGAATGTTCAGCTTACTGCAGTTTGATTAACAATGATATCTGTAGGTTACAATGGCCATGGGTCAGTTTCATGAAAAGTGACCAGACACTTATGTCAGAAATTGGGTCTTACGCACCCACTTCACAATTTATGTAGTTATGAACATCACAACTTAAAATAATTGTTTTAAATTATCTTGGTAAGTTTGATGGGAATATTTTCTAGATTGTACCTTTGCTAATTAAAATGAGATTTCAAAAATAGTTGTGTGGAATGAGATTTATTTATTTTTTCAAAAATAGTTGTTTGGAGCGTATGATCAAATTTCTTACTTATGTCTGAAGTCACAAACTCCAGTGTGTAAACTCGGTTTTTTATTTAGAAATCTTGTTAACACAGCGCACTTTCTAAGTCAACTCCTTCGTAGCCCAAACCTGACATAGGCTGTATGTTTGGAAGGTGTAGTCATTTCATTGGAAACTTGGCTCTTTTCAGGACACCTTGTACTTTGTCAATAGATTTTTTCAACTCCTGTTGTCATCAGAGGGTCTGTTTATCAGGGAATTTGATCTAAAGTCCTATTGTGTAGAGCAGAGTAAACACCTCAGTAGCAATGGCTTCATAGCAAAAAAACTTGACTGAAATCAATTAATATATCTTGCTCTATAACTGTTGATTGTTTGAACTGTTTGGCTTCCGAAATTGAATTCCTGGTAACATGTTAGGACAATTTTACTGGAAGAGATGCGATAAAAATAACCCAAGATAGATAAGATAGAGTTAGTTCCCTTGATAAATGGTTTTAGTAACTCTTTGAACCTGCTTGATGATTGGTCAGTAAGTAATAATAATGCCTTACAAAAGAGTACCCCAATGCATAACAATGTACTAAGACTTATATCTGGATTTAGCCTCAATTTAGAAACAGCTGTGGTTTGGAGTTGAAATCAAGTGGGAAGTTTTTTGTAAAGTGTCTTTACTTTGGCATCCCATTCTGTTGTATTTCAAACACAAAAATGACAAAGTTTGAAACCATTTAGATTATCAGAAGGAAGGTTTCAGGTTTGCAGACTAATTGATCAGGCAGCTCTCAAATTCCTTCAAGTGACTTCTGAGGGTCCATTTTTACTTGTGCCCTGAATACTTCATATGAAGCATACCTGAAAACAACAAGTTAATAGTAAAGTTGTATAAAGTGCAAATTCCAATTTAATTTCTAATTAATGAGTTTAAATCAATTTCAAAGTTTCTCTGTTTGAAGTAGTCAAAAATGATCTTTTTATAACAAAACCTGCCCTCAGAATTAGAATTAATTGGAATGCTAGAAAGATTGCTATTGAACAGAACAATTCTTAGTCTTTTCTGTGTAAGTTGTGATGTGAAACAGATGCCTTTGTGAGTTACGAAATGTGTATATGGAATGTATTTCCCTGGGACACCTACTACAGGGAACATTGGTATATTTTATACATTTTACTTATATATGGATATATGTAAACTTAGGTATATTTAATACATTTTATGTAGATATGGATATATGTAAACTTAGGTATATTTAATACATTTTATGTAGATATGGATATATGTAAACTTAGGTATATTTAATACATTTTATGTATATATGGATATATGTAAACTTAGGTATTCAATGAGAGTCAGTGTTGGTGTGAATGAGTGTTTGAAAAACTCTTTCCATACTTCTAACCCCACGCGCGCACCCAGCCTTCAATATGGGGGGCTCGAATTCCTGACTTTGTGGACCTTTTGGTAACAAAAAAGCGGGCGGACTAAAAAAAACGTTAGCACCAAATGAATGTGAATTGCGCGTTTGCGCATGTTTAATGGACTTATGCCTCATTTTTTCAGACTTTCTGTCGCTCTGAGGCGGACCTTTTTGCTCACTTCGCCAAATGAGGGGCTCGTTCAAGCCCCCTCGACCCCCCCCCCCCCGGTGCGCGCATGGACCCCTCCCCTTTTGTTAATGTCAAGTTCAATCCCCAAGGGTTTCCTTCAAGATATATATTTGTTTTGTATTATCTATTAAATTTGTTATTTATGTTGACGGTAAGGATACGTCGCTGTGGCTACCCATTCCTAGCCATATCCACGAATGGGATGTCTGGCGTAATAAAGGTATTGAAATTAAAATTTAAGTCCCGTATTTCACGCTAGGCGTTCGATTTTTCAGGATGAACCTACAAATTATTAGAGAAGTTAGCATGAGTTCATAGACCTGTTGCGAGCTAAGAAACTAGGTAGATTTTTGTCCCACTGATAAGTGGTATGTTCACAATAGGATAGCATTTTTCATCTAATCTGAAGTACATTCTGCTAAATGATTAGGAGAGGCCCCCTCAGTGACATTGTTTTTCCATGGGCTTAAGTAGCAACGTCTGTGCTGTATTGTTTTACATTACAAACATATGTTCATTCTCTCACCTGCCAGTGCCGACTGGTATCCTGCGTTGTAGTCGCATGCCACTTCGTTCTTTTGGTAATCATCTCGCTTGTCCTGATAGTTGTCGCTGTCATCTGGTCCGCCCACCAGGGCACCGGTTAACACGTGGGGACTTGGTGCGGGATTATTCAGGCAGTCAAAGCCACAGTTGCATTGTGTGGGACCTCCTTTACAAGAACTGAAAGTTGTCACGAAAGTTTTAACACATATCCGCAACGGCAAATTGTGCCATCGGGGTAGTGGCAGCCTCGGGCCCTTAAAGAAGTTACCCTATACTAGGAACCAGTAGTTCCTAGCCCTAGCTGCGGTTGTCATTCGATAAATGCTCGATTTTTGCTGTAAAAACCAAAATGAGAACAGGTTTGTGACAGTGGAAAGATCAGGTGGTTTGTTGCTTAAGACCGTCATTTGCTCGTTGCCTAAATAAACCGCCGTGACGAGTCTGCTTTCAAGCAACAACTAACTACCAGGTCTTTGCAAGACCAGAAATCCTCTCTAGTTTGAGTAAATAACAAATTGAGACTAATTCGTGGTATAAAAGCTCGTAACATACACTAAATTACGCAAATTTGAAACAGAATTGAAGGTAAAGGCTACTCAGTTACTTTTTATTAATTTTTAATTCGCGAAAAGGGTCAAGCTGCGTTTAAATGTGAGCGCGTTTTTGCAACAGTGGCGCGATTTTACTGTCGCAAAGTCCTCAATATAGCCTACATGCCCAAATCTCCTTTCTCAAATTATTGAACATCTTCATACCGTACCAGAAAATGAGCAACAGCTTTGATTTTCGCAACCCGGCAAATCTTGGTAGAGAGTATGCCTGACCTGAAATTATTTTATTCCAACACTGGTCAAATATATGTATCTCATCGTCATCTATTCAATCTTCAGTCCCATGCAAAAGCGAAGCTGTCATCGGCACCTGGTGACGTTGCCACGAAGTCCTTGCGAAATTGTTGAAAATGCCTCTGCTGGGAGCGTAACAAAAAACTGGGATGTAGGCAAATACGGCCGCTGACGACGGTTGCACAATGCAATGCATTTAGTGATACACGTAGTATCGATGAGGAAAAACGAACTTAGAACTTGTACACTGATAACTTACGATGCACGATGATGGGGTCTTTGGGGTGGATTTTTGCCTACTCCCACTACAAAACTGTGTCCGGCATCTCCCAAGATGTAGTCGATTTGCGACTTTGCAAATTTCCTGTAGTCGTCCGCTTTTGGCATTCCACAGTCGGCAGCGACGAGTGCAATAAACGCAGAACTGGCTATCAAGAGAATTAATAAAAACAAACTAAAACAATTCTAATGGGAAAACCCAAGCACGAAAGATAGCGCATTGATCTTTCTTTGTGGGTATAATTTATTTTTGTTGCATTTTCTTTCAAAGGCCCATTCATAGTATCCAGATCTCAGTTGTGCTGATAAGAATAGTTACGCATATGTTTCACTTAAACACTGCTTGCTAATGGCAAAAGCGTTGTTGCAATTAACCAAGCGAAAACACAATAAAAACTATTTCTAACGACACTTGTGGTGAAAATACTTTGACTACTTTACCTTTGGGAGACCTATGTAAATTTCTTAGCCCACGGAATATTGAGTTGGAAACTATTCCCTACCCTGTCAACGATCGAAATGCGTTTTAAAATGTCACCCATAATTACCTGCATATCTAAGGGGACCCCAATCATCCCTGTAGGCTAACCCCTTGGGAGTGTATTTCATACCGCCATCTTTTGACCACGAGGTGAAAAATGCTTCGACGTCCGATTTCCATTTAGCGTCCTTCGTCATGCAGTACATTGCCGTCTACAAGATTAGAAAAAATTGTTATAAGATAGAAAATGGTTATTCTGTTCGTTTCACGATACATCGTCAGGCGTCGTATTACATATAAAATTAATGGAGCTATCGAAATATTTCGTGTTATGCTATTGGCGTTCTAGTCATGCTTGCTTTGGCATCCTTTCCTAAAGCTGCTCAACCCGACTTTGGTCACAATTACCAACTTTTGTTAATGGTGTCGAATTGTTCCTTAGTCAAAATAGGTGTGATTTCTGACAGTTTGTTGGAGAGGCAGCTCGCAACATTTGTGTTTCGGCATGTAATTTTTGCTTGAGACAAGGCTCTACAAACTGGCTTGTCACAGCGTGTTATTTTACTCACTTCTCACTTGAGTAAGGAGCACGTTAAGGCATATTATATAGCGGTAAGTGGCCTAAATTAAAAGTTAGTTTCTTTGACAGGACGTGGGTTTATTTAGGCCACATCAATTTAGGGATTCTGATAGTGACTTACACTGAGGAGTAGACGCCCCCTGTTGGTGGCAGCTTACGTTCACGTTATACTTTCAGTGTTCGGTCTGTGTTCAATCAGTTTTAAAGTGCTATCATTTACAGTTGCCTTTCGTTCTGCGTATCTGGCTTAAACTTAAATTGAATTAAGCATTTTGACTCTCGTAAAATTGGTCTTGAAATATACCTTCGTAATAGATTTTTGCATGTCTGCCTGAGCTTATCAAGACGAAATGCACCTATAGGGTACTTCAAGTAAATTCCATCACTGTAATATGTATTGCATTGCAACTGAAGTCGTCAGTTCATTCCATGGTTACCTGGTAACCAATTTCAACAGCGTCCCACGAGTACGACCATCCGGGTCCTTTCATGTAGTTTTTCTCAATGATGTCCAGATACGACTTGTCGCCAGTCGCGTTATACAGCCAAGTAGCAGCGAAGGCAACGTGACCTTTAAAACCAGAAGACCTATAAGGAAAAAGTCACGAACAGTCATTATGGGAAATTTGGGTATGATGTCGCTAAAATATATGTCGTCGTCGCACTTCTGGTTTTGTAACTTAACAGCTGACGAACCCACACGTTAAGTCCCATGACCAAACAAGGCGCTGCGGTCGCCAATACAAGTTTCCGAAGGAGCCTCATACATGGGCGGCGCAGCACTGAAAAAAGTGGGGGTCTATAACCCCCCGCCCCCTATGGTGCATCGCCCAAACACCATGGGCGGTGCAGCCCTGAAAAAAGTAGGCGGGCTATACACCCCCAGTCCCCTGTGGTGCGCCGCCCATGTCATATACAGTTTTTCCGAAATAAGAGACTACCTTGTGAGCATTTTCGAAGAAAATCACTGTGAAATGGAAGTTTCAGAAGGAGTGTCACCTAGGAGGTGTTTTCTGTACGTAACTTATGTAGACGGCTTCGCGTACATGTACTTACTTATAGAAATTTCTTGACTCTGGTATGGCGTCGTTGTAGTTTCCTTGTTTTTTATTCGCGAAATCAAGAAGTTCCTTCGCATGCTTGAGAAGTTTTTCCGAATATTCAGCGTCTGCGTGACAATACAACATAGATCATTAATTGGCGTGTTAATTTGCATCTCGTATAAAACCAAGTTTTCAAATTGCTTATCACAACATTAAGTGGGCTGCGCACCACAGGGGGCTGGGAGACTATAGCCCCCACACAATTTTTTCAGTGCTGCGCCGCCCATGAACAATACATGTTCCTCTGTTTTCTCCGGTTTAAACTTAGGGTGGTTCTTGGCAATCAAAAGATATCACAAAATGGGAAAACTAGTTATCTGTGCGTACTTGTAGTTCAGCTTTTCCATTTTTAAGTTCAGTGACATCCGCAAAAGCGACCTCTGAGGCCCGTTCCAACAAAACTGACTTAGCTAAGATAAATCTCAAGTTTTTGTACATTTTAAAATAAAAGTTAAATTTGTCTCAAAACCAATTCAAGAAAGAGGTCTTAAGTTTGTTTTAAGTGTTTGACATAAGTTTTGTCTTAATTTTGACTTGCTTGCCTAATGTGGAATTTTCAAAGTTTGGAAGTTGAGACAAATCTTAAACTTAAGTCAAAAATGAAATTAAGTCAGTTTCTTGGAGCAGGCCCCAGGTCTTTTTTTACATTTACAACGTGTTATGAGCCGGTCTGACGAGATTAGACTCGGCTACTCGGAGGAAGATACTGAACTGAGTTGAGCTGTCTCAAACATGTAAGATGAACTCTAGGTTTAACTTTATTATTTTCATATTGCACGCATCCCTCCGTCTTCGTGACTAAAATATAGCAATATTCAGCGCATCACTTGTCGCGTCAATATGCATTTTGCGTTATTTGAGACTTGACACCAACATGTTTTCCGTTCAAGGAGTAAAAGCCGCGGACGACGCTGCGAAGACCGAGTTTTTGATCTATTTTAAACCAAAATACGTCAAGTCATACCTCGTCAGCTCTCTAAATGTCGCGAGTGTAAAAATTTACTGAGAGACTTTGACGCGTCTGCGTGACATTCATGTATGCATGCAGTGGCGGTCATTTTGGTGATGTACAATCAAAAATCATTGAACTTCCAAGAGCTGCATTTGGGCATAAATTTGAATTATTAAGTGTTTTCTGAATTGAAATTTTAAGTGGAAAGAACACTAAGTTTAGAATGCAAAGAAAGATAGTTCACCTTTAGACTTAAAAGCGACGGCTCCGGCCGCTAATGCTGCCGCCGTCTCGCCGACAACATCCGACCCAGGTTTGTCAGCTGTCACTTTATAGCACGGGCGATCTTCCTTCATACACTCGGGCTTAGTCCATTGGGCGTGATCAATATCTCCGTTGCCACACTACAAGCATCGAATTTTATTTAGTCATCTATGTAGTATTTTAGTTTTACTTGTGTAAGCTTTTTAAAGACGTTGTTGCGCGCAATTTAGTACCATAAAGAGAACGATTGTACGATATTTTGCAATTATGAAAGGCATTTCCACTGCTGTGGACGGATAGGGCAGTACAACCAGGACGTTACTTCTTCCGAATGGATATGCAGGCCGCTTTGATTGCACAAATCTGTCCCACAAATAAACTCAAATATGTTCCCTAATCTTTCAGTGCATTTGTGGATGTAAACGCCTGTCTTTTCTTTTATTTTTGATACATATCGAAAGTAAACTCTACTTTGAATTCTTGATATTATTCAAAATAAATAGGGACCTTTTCGCGCAATTCCCCTAATTCATTGAAAGAATGACTTAGTTTTCAAATAATATGTTATTACAAAGAGAAAATCGTGATAAAGATAAAATAGTATTAGCACGCAGATGCGCAGACGATTTAGGGAACCTAGAGGAGTCCCTATTTGGAAAAGTCCGCAATTGGGATGCAGTAAGGTAACCGATAATTTGTAACAAGTCATGTCCCCTCCTTTACATTTTGGTGGCTACTGTGTTTAAACAGTAATACATTAAAATGCCTTACCTGTGCGTAGAACTCGTTGGGTCCCGTATGACATTTCATGAAGTAGTCCAGGGGCCATTTGACACAATCGTACATATCGTCCAGTAATCCTGCGGCTTTGTAAGCATCCTCGTACGCGATTAAACCCCAGAGAAGAGTAGTTGTAGACCAAGCCATGGGCAAACCGAACTTAACCAAGTCACCGGCTACAAGACAATGTTGTCCATTCTGTTGTCATCGTGGGAATGGTTGGACTTAGACAGCCACGGATAAGACCTAGTTAAACCTTGGGGTGTTCGTGGAATTGGTTGCGGGAATAATAAGACATGGAAAATGATAAAAAGACCCGTTTAAATGAAAAGTGACCGTCAACTGTCCATGTGAGAGTAAACAAGGTTGCTACCATTAGCAGAGGGATGTACCGTAAAATGACGTTCCACAGTACAAAATATGTAATCACTTACTGGAGCCGTATTCACTTACTGGAGCCGTATTCACTTACTGGAGCCGTATTCACTTACTGGAGCCGTATTCACTTACTGGAGCCGTATTCACTTACTGGAGCCGTATTCACTTACTGGAGCCGTATTCACTTACTGGAGCCGTAAAGAATGAATCCAGGCGCCTTTGGCTTCGTATTGCGTACTTGAAACTGTATGGGGGCAATGTGGTCAAAAGGTTATTGCTTCCTTTTTCAATTTTGGTCATTTTTCAAGGCCGTGACCGAAAGAAATCTTCCGGTGCTTTTGGATGCAAAATTACTTAAACGAATGGACGTTTGGCGAAACAGCTGGCCCCCATGAAAACTCCCCGGTAATATGGTGTTTGTGTTGCCGACATCTCTCAATGAGAAAAATGTAGTCTCTTCCCCGTCGATGGGACCTCAGAAATATTTCTCTGTCAGTACAATCTACACTGTACTGTCTGTCGGCAGGGAGGGAGGGAAGGAACAGCGAAACGCAATTCAATACTCACCATCGTACCAGCCGCCGCTTAGATCCTCGCCATGTTGGCCTTTGTCGTCCAATGCAGAGTCGCCTCGCCAGTCGATCGGGTTATTGGCTGGCAGTTTGCCTGACCGCTGGGCAGCGTAGAACAGAATGGAGCCCTTTAAAGCCTCTTTGTAATCATAGTTCCCTGCTTCCACTGGGGAGAAAACATCGCCATCAAAAATAAGTTGTGAATTGACACAAAAAAATTCTAAAAGGCAGTTCTATTCCTTTAGGTATCAGAGGCTGTTACCATTTATTTTTTTCCCTTTATATTTTCTGTAGATAGTTCATGCGCGAACTCAGCCTTTAATATGGGGAGGCTCGAATCTCTGACAAAGTGTACCTTTTGCTAACAAAAAAGCGGGAGGACTAAAAAAAAACGGGGTGCCTCCTTCAGGTCTGTGAACTGTGCGTCTGCGCCTTTTTAGTGGACTTTTGTCTCGTTTTCTCGGACATTTTGAGGCGGACCCCTGAGCCCCCCCCGGGTGCGCGCATGTAGTTTACATATAGGCTTATGTTTGCATAGGAGTCTGCAGTTTTGTTGTCACTAGATACGTTTGTAAGATTACCTGCTACCAATTATAGGTCTTTACTACTTTTGTGTCTGGCATGAAAGATAACAACGCCAATACCAAAGAACTCATGTATGCCCATGATGCGTAACCACGTGCACGCATATTTTCCTTTAAATTTCTCCTTCCAAAAACTCATAAAAATAGGTTTGCGGCCTTTCATCTTAAAGAAAGTAGATAATTAATATACTAAGCCGTGCATTTATAAATGGTCATTGACAACGAAGAAAAAGGTATCTATAGTCTGTTTTCACAGAACAACGAGTGAAAAATGTTGCCCTACCTCGACTTTGAGTGAAAATACAAATCCCAAGTACCAAAGTAGTAAATGACCCCGACATGTTGCTGTGGCTACTTTTCGGCCAGTGGACCAGCTCTGAGCTAAACAATTTAATTTATATTATATATATATATAGCGGCCGGGTGTTGGTTCACACGAACCGAATCTCGTGGAAACTAGCACGAATGGGAACATTTAGTGCACGGACAGATAACACTCCGTGGTAGCATTAGACAGAAATGAAAAAGAACCTTCGTGTTCGGTCCTAATCCTGAGCTCTAAATGCTCAGTTCCATGATACTGCCATGTTTATTGTCTTAATTTCTTTTTGTCAGAAAATCAACCATCTAAAATACGTGTAACTATTTCCATGTTTACAGCACCGAGGTTTTGATTTAAATAATAGTGCTCCGCCAGAAATTCAAAATCCACATCAAGACTGAAGCAAAATCTCTGTAATGCTGCCAAAAACGGATACCCGAGAAAATAACACTGAAATAATGAAAAAGTATAGACTGACCTAGTCTAAAGACCCTAGGCACGGTCGCCGCACAGCCAAGTTAGGTACCCAAACAAGATGATTGGCGACAGTCTCTTTTAAGGAAAGCAACTCATTTACCAGCATACATAAAACAATTTTAAAATTGTTTTTATAATTTCGACAACTTAATAGCTCTGACACAATTCTCGCTGCCCCGCGTAAACGAAATTACATTGTACCGATTGAGATGCGGTCTTTTCCTCAACTCCGGCAAGTTCGGGCACATCTTTAGTACTAGTAATCGTCTCTCCAAACTATGAATGTGGTGACCATCAATCTCGTCTTCATATTTTCTTTAAATGTGTTCTCATCGAATGCCAGGGCAACTCGCTCATTCGTGCACTCAATGAATATCAATTAAGTGTAAACTCTTTCAATTCCTGTAATAATATCTCTACCAAAGTTACATTATTATAAAATGGTAGTCTAAACTTCCACCTTTTCCTCAATGAATTCCTCTTAAGTATTGTTAATAAATTTTTATGTATCGCTTATAAATCTTGTTACTTGCTTCTGGTTTCCTTATCTGTTCATGTTTTAATATGTTTGTAATAGCATATCTAAAAATTCGAATACTTATATTAAATACTACTTACTAGCTTTTACTCTCGTCTGTCTACTTACGTGTCAAAGCTTGACCCCTGAACGAGTATAAACACTGAATTTTCATAACTACTTGCTTATGTCTCTTCCTTGGCAAATATTAGAACCTAATAAAAGGTGTCGCTTTATTCAGAATTTCTGGAGAGAAGCACCTGTGGCCTTTTGTATGAAACAGTCTCAAATAGGAATTCAACTATGTCCGGCATTTGGGGATGTGTGGAAACACTGAGTGTTATTACTGCAGCTGTTTTGTTCCCATTACCAAGTCAAGTTTTGGCTTTGATACGCACCTGGAGTAAACTTTACGGTGAATTCCTGTTGAAAATAAACAGGAATCTTCCCATGCAACGACCCCAAGTTAAGGACCAAGTCCCTATATTTTCACTGAAATAAGATCTGTTTTTAAATATACTGTTAGAAATTGTCGTTAGCAAAAAGAGGGCGGTGAATCAGTGACCCGATGAAGCATTTACAGACCAGAAGCTCAAATGGGTGAGTTTCACTGGTCGTGGGTGGCTTTTCCATTAAAGTTATATTCTAAGGTCTCCTTGTGTTTTTAAAGCCCTCAAAAGGGCCTTTTTGCATTAAAACACCTACGATGTGTAGTGTGAAAAAAACACGGCCCGAAAGGATTTTTTAGTCAATATATGAATGAGCGTTGTGTAGAATTTAAAACCAATACATATGTGTTATTTTATCATACGAAACATGTATAAATATACCTTTTTTCAGTAAAGCGTGGAAATGTGTTGCGAACATTGTGTCCCGTCAGCACGCCATCATTTTGGTCACATCACGTGACCTAATGAATTTAAGTCCGGTCGGGGGGCAGAAATGTTACCGCACTTATATTCATTAGGTCACGTGATGTGGTCAAAAAGATGTCGTGCTGACGGGACAAAACGTTCGCAACATAGGAAATGAAAGAAAGACTCTCTTAAATGGTGGGAATTCTATTTTCTCAGTGACAAACTCCTTCAATAGTAATAATCATCGAGCGCCAATGCTCCGCACCTTCCCAACTTAGGAGCTCAATACTCTTGAAGACCAACTAATTAACGCCTACTTTCAAATAGAATCCCCCTCTAAACGATACGACCTTAGAGCGGACGAGTTTTTTCGTTTGCCATCTTACTATGCTGTGTGTTGGCCTGTCGTAGGACTCCAGTAAGTGAACGCCTAGTCTCTAACAAACGCTTTCCCCTAAATATAGAGGTCGCATCTGGAACACGTCTGCAAAAATAAACATTCTAGCTATTATTAAACGCTTTGCAGTGATTATTGTACTACAAAAATAAAATCTGTCTTACCACACTAAATTAAGGGCAATTCCATTTGTGACGGACGTACAATCAGAGAACATTTTGATCATTTGTGAAAAATGTTCATCCTAAATAAATAATACATAAATTGATAGGTCTCACTGATAGCTTTCAAAGCGTGTGTCAACTTTCCCCCTATCTTTTTATCTGACTGAGAAAATTGCTTCCAAAGGGGTGTGATGGACGTACACAGAGAATTTGATTTTTTTAATTTTAACGTTAATTTTCTGTGAGTTGCGTTAAGTTCCAATTTTTGGTTTTATATGATGATTTAGTGGAATGTTTGCATAGTACAACACACTAATTTTTTTGATGATATCTTTTAGGAATTTTTGTCAGACAGGTCGATGTAAGTTGAGTTAGTATGACGGACGGACGTGACGGACGTACACTCTGAATTTCTAGTATTAAATTGTTTGTTGTGACTAAACTATCAATCCAGAATGATTCAAACTTTTGCAGTATTTAAGCTATATTGATCTTGTGCTAGTGATTCAACGTTTCTTAAATAAAATGTGCCGAATGAACTTTTGCACGAAATCATCACAGGTAGGCCTATGCTAGGAATATACTCTAGGACTTTAACTTTTCAATACATTTGATTAAAGATATAAATCGAAAACCCTAAAATCTTTACTTCCCTTTGAAGGTGTTAATCATTTTGCATTTGACAGCTGTTAGTTATCAGAAAAACAGTTTTTATGCGTTAAGTAATTTCAAAAGTATTAAGTAAATGTGAGTGTCAAAATATAAAATGTGAAATAAAGTTTAAAATATTACTAATCACTGTCATAAAAACACATTTTGATTAATTGTTTTTTAAATTAGAACTCCTCTCAAGCTTGCACAAATTATTCTCTCGGCCATATCGTTGATGGTTCTGATGCATGCCAATGTAAATAATATAAGTGATGTTTTAAAAGTATTATTAACAGAACTTCACTATCTTCTTAAAACAAACTGTGAAGCATGGTTTAGTTGACAGCATCGACTTGGCATTCATATTTTGATTCAAATCACCCGTGCTGTCTTCCAGTGTGAAAACAAGACCTTTTAAATTAATTGCATTTAGGATTATGATTTAGGAATAGAGCTAACTTATCAGATGCTGGTTTCTATCTAGTGATTAGCATGATTAGCGTTTCATCCAGATCGTTAAGTCATGCCTTTTTCAAATTTAAAGAAAGGCGTTAAATGATGTCACGTCACAGTGGGCGCAAGTACAATTATGAATTTCTTGATCCACGATGGCATTTATTTCGAGCTTCAGAGAATATTGTGGCAGATAGTTATTCTTCTTCCGGTTGCATCTGTTCTTCCCGTGAACTCCAACAATTCCCTCTTTTGTTTCTAAATGCTGATTTAATCTCCTCGAACCTCCGTAGAAAAAATAGTCTAATTCTAAAAAGATTGTGGGATCAAAATTATGTTAGATGAGACATTGTAACCATTTGCTTTGAAATCATTTCATACAGGCCACCCAATGACCCAAGACACTGAAAAACACAAAAAGGACGATAACAGTCAGTGAGGGTGCGACAAAAATGCTCCATAAAGCAAGTGACAGGTTGCTACAGCTTAAAAATGCCCAGTATAGACTTTTTCAACACAAAACACAACACAGCAGGTTAGAGCAGAAATAAAATGTTGGTTCCAGCGCAACCGCAACTTGACATGTATTCATTACTCTGCGCGTGTAAGCACAGAGTACTGTTGTTCCTGGGTTTTCTTCAATTTTATTCTTATTCTTATTCTTCTTATTCTTATTCTTATTCTTCTTATACTTCTTCCGACCAACTTTGAGGCTTAATAACTCCAAATTGGGTGCAGGTACGGTCTTTAAAATCAGCATATGACCTTTGATAGTATATAAATTTTGATTGATTTTATAATCATATTCCATATTGCACCGGAAGGGGTCATTTGGTGCAAAGGTCATATAATTTTCAAAATGCTACTCCTCCTTCAGTTTTAAAGCTATCTTTTTCAAATTCGGTGCACAGGTAAAGGTCAACATGACAATTTAAAAAATTACTTTTCTAAGTAATCGGGTCATCCAATCAGGTGAAACAGGTCAAAGGTCATTAGGTGCAAACTAAAATTTTGAGCTAGACACTTCAAATTAACAGGTCTGATTGCCACAGGTAAATCAAATCGGAATCCAAAGTTTCAGGTCATTTAGTGCAAACATGGGGTCATTAGGTGCATTTTTCTTCTGAAAATTTGACCTTTTCA
>NMRA01000058.1:696734-725224 GCA_002633005.1 Phoronis australis
CATGTTGACCTTTACCTGTGCACCGAATTTGAAAAAGATAGCTTTAAAACTGAAGGAGGAGTAGCATTTTGAAAATTATATGACCTTTGCACCAAATGACCCCTTCCGGTGCAATATGGAATATGATTATATAATCAATCAAAATTTATATACTATCAAAGGTCATATGCTGAATTTAAAGACCGTACCTGCACCCAATTTGGAGTTATTAAGCCTCAAAGTTGATCGGAAGAAGAATAAGAAGAATAAGAATAAGAATAAGAAGAATAAGAATAAGAATAAAATTGAAGAAAACCCAGGAACAACAGTACTCTGCGCTTACACGCGCAGAGTAATTAACATTTTGTTTTACTTACATTTTATAACGTGGTCCAACTGTCTGATTTTAATAAGTTGAATTCTACTAAGAATAACTAAGATTAAATTGTAAACGGTAACCATAATTTTTCTGCAAATATTTTTGAAATTGAAAATGTCCAATGCATCTAGTTTAAATCACTTAATTTTGAAGCTGCCTTTGTAATATTTAATTGTTTTAAGGTTCTTAGGTGTGAGGTAATTTTATCTTCTGCAATTTTAGAAAGCAAAAATATGACCTAAAGTTATTTTTATTGGCTGAAAAATTGTAATTTCATGGTCGGATGTGATAGACGTACGTGACCGACGTACAAATTTGTCAAAGGTCTGTCACGCAATTTCTGTCTTAACGAATAATCCCTGGGATCTAAAATTTTGGTCAATAGTATTGAGTAACAAGTTAGAAGAGAATCTGAAATTATTTTAATTTGATTGAAAACGTTTAACGTAACTAAACTTTTTAGCACTTTTTGTGACGGACCATAATATCCAGAAGTTGGCCTTTGATCCCAAGAGGTCGAGGATGTGGCAAAGTTGAAATGTTCTTTTTAAAAAGTTTGGTGTTCGTGTGATAGTCCAAATTTGATAATATAGTGAAATACACTTAATTGGCTTATTTAAGACAATAATTACCGGCACACATGAAAATAGAGCTAATTTTTAGAGTCAAGTGACCTCCAAAAATGGGTCTATTTAGGCAAAAAATTGAAAGTTATAGGATGGTCAAATATAGATCCTGAAACTGGAGAGAATGGGCTATCAGATGAGACCAGAACTGCTAGTTTACCCGCAATATTATTTTTTTTTGTCTCGAGGTTGACCTTTTCACGGAATTGCCCCTAAGCAAACGGTTAGTTTTTCGTGTCTATTCTAGGTATCTGACACTTAAACGATAGATAGGTTCGGACGAAAGAATACCCGAATTGTGTTACAGGGCAGTAAGATATTTAAAAACAAAAAATGGCCAATATGAATTATTCACCAATCCATCCCAGACACTATTTTTATCTTTACATGTACGACGGGTATTTTGACGAGTTTGTTCAGTGCATGGTGATAAGAGATACAGGAGTTGAAGTTCGTGAAATCATCGGTTGACTTCTATCACACTGGGTTTGAGACTATTTCATCTGTTACGAAAATTATTATGCAATATTTGATTAACGTGATGGGAAATATGGATACTGTGAATAACTTAGAAGTCCGTCTTGGCGAGGAAATTAATTTTGTATTCAAATTTCAAGACATCGAAAAGTCGATGAAACCAAACTATTAATTTTGTGTCACAGCCAGCTTGAATATTTTTTATCCTTCATGTCATTTTTTCAAATATTGAGAAAACCCGAAACTTTTCATAGATAACCTTGCAGTGCTTCAGCTAAAAAGTTACGGTAACAGGCTAACATTTGAATGAGTACATGGAAATTGCTTTTTGTAAGTGATATATTTGCACAAAGTTTGTAGAGTTATCGGTCGTAGGTTAACTAGTTTTGGGGATGTTCATTAATGTATGTTTTGGAAAAAAAACAGTGAGCCCAGTAACGTTTTGAACTTGTTGTGGTTCACCTAATACAGCATTCAGTCGGTGGTACACAAGGAATGCATTGATCAAAAGTTGATAACACTGCGGGCACTCATGGGATGTTGTCGTTTTGCGTTATTCTAAATTTTCATTTCGCCCTAGAATCACTTGGTAATATGAAAGTTCGAACGTATTCCTAATACTGACATAGTAAATAGAAAGTTATAATTTGCCCGTCCTATACAAGGTGGCGTAGCCAATGTAAATATTCCTTAAGAGGGGGGGCTCACATTCGACTCATAACGCTAAATTGTCGTGAGAGACCGTCCGTTGTCGAGCAGGCGGAGTCAAAATTCGACCCGAAATGCCGCACGTTGTCAGTCTGGCAACTTAAGCAATAGTAATTGTATAGTTAGTGTTTTATGGACGAAAAAGCAAATTAAAATAACGTTGCATTAGCATACTAAAAAAGTATACCGGTCATCGAGATAGATCAGCGCCATCACACGGCCGCGCCCAGGTGAGGCCCAGGCGAGGCCCAGGCCTATGGCATTTGGCCGGCTACTCAGTTCTATCCCCAATATCACTTAGTGGGCTAAGCCGGCTATAACTTTATCGAATCGTTTGCTTTTATGCTATATAATTCTCGTCTCAATCATCCACCTCCACAAATAATTTACTGACCACAAAAGCNATAGTTAGTGTTTTATGGACGAAAAAGCAAATTAAAATAACGTTGCATTAGCATACTAAAAAAGTATACCGGTCATCGAGATAGATCAGCGCCATCACACGGCCGCGCCCAGGTGAGGCCCAGGCCTATGGCATTTGGCCGGCTACTCAGTTCTATCCCCAATATCACTTAGTGGGCTAAGCCGGCTATAACTTTATCGAATCGTTTGCTTTTATGCTATATATTTCTCGTCTCAATCATCCACCTCCACAAATAATTTACTGACCACAAAAGCACTCAGTTCCACTAGCTCACATTCCAAATGCTTTTTTAGTCTTAAAAGACTAAGAAATATCACCACAAAACGTGGCAGGAACTAGCTCGTCACCCACATTTCTTCAGCCCGATTTGAAATTCGTCTTCCCGAGGAAGAACTAGAATTAAAGATTTTTTGAATATCTGGTAGAATCTACTGAGAGTACGTGTAATCTATGCGGCGCCTACATCAGCGAGCAAAGCGACGCGCTTGGCAAGACAGAAAATATATACCCACGTGATCGCTAAAACCCAATCGCAATGCCAGCCTTTCCTACTTCCGTAAATGGCGGCGGAGGTTGTTGCTTTCCTGTGAAGTTTTGGAAAAGTTCCGAACTTCTGCAAACTTTGTGTAGTTAATGGGCAAAATAGACCAAATTGTGTCAGCTTGAAAAATGGTATTCCATTCTCCCCAGTTACTAGACGAGGTAAGTTTTTAAAAAATATTTTTATTGCGAAAATTGCTCGAATTAAAAAAGAACAATCCTGTCTGAGTGCCGCCTAGTGGCAGTGCTCCTAGTCCGTGGCACAATTATCAGTCGCTCAACTCGACACTATAATCGCTGTGATGAAGATCGATCAGAAAATTTTAATGTACGAGGTCACAGTTTGCAAAGGTTACACCCAGGGATTTAGCTGGGAGAAACTAATTGGCTGTCCCTTGGCTTTGATGGGTACAGCTTCATGCCTAGCCTCGAGATGGCGTCATTTCGACTCGAGGCTTGGGACGAGGCTGTGTAGGGGTAAAACTAGGTGACGGCAGATATAACTTAACTCAAACTGCTTTGTCATCAGCTTGGCCACTAGTTTTCAAACCTTAAGAGCCCAGACTAAAAGTTAGGGGCCAGATTTTTTAAGGATAGTTACGACAATACATGCCTAACATGATAAGGAACAGATGGAATCACTCTTTAAAATAAATCTAAGAATGTACGTCAATTGACGGTTGTACTTAAAATGATATAGTTTCCAATAAACATAAAGAAATGAGATTTGTGCAAGGAAGCAGATAACTTAATAGTAAGTTTGTGGGCACCATGCAGTGAGCAGAGTGGTTCTTTCAAAAAATTTTAATTTTCATGTGGAAGAATTCAAACAAAGATCATTGATTTTGTGACATGCTAATTTGGCCAATTCTAAAAAATTCTTCTGTTTCAAAAATGGTTGTATGGTAGTACAAAATACATAAAAAAATACCTTGTTACATTCAGCTTTAATCATAGTTCGATGTCACGATCTCAGTCAGGTGTCAAGAGATGATCACCCTTTCAAGGATTTCCTGCAACAGAGTTGTAATGAAATCAAAGAAGTTGGGATATATGTGCTTAAATCTTGACTCAAAACATAAGTAAATATTGTCAAAGAATGAAAGCAGGACATATAATGATAACAAAAAATGTCAATATTTCTGTGCATACTTCAGTCAAAATATGTCAGCCACAGCCCACTGATAAAATGGAGGTTGGTCATGCTTAGTGAAACATTTCAGTTTCCTGCATTAGAATTTTATTGAAAATAAGCAAACTAAGACATTGTCTCTTCTTTCTGGTCACAAAATTCGTCAGAAGCATACCACCTCATACTCAGAAAATGTCACTTTGAATTAACATAACCTTGCCGTGAACTCAGTGACGACTAATAACCAGATGATTTGGATGGGAAATGACGCAAAATTCAAAACCAATAAGTGCCATATTTCCATGAGTATCAAATGGCTAAAATTTGTGGGTTTTTGTCAAGGCCTCTCTGTACAACGCACCTACATCGAAGTATGGTTCTTCACCGCTATAGGTATGACCATCGATCTATATGCGTAGGCTTACGTAAATTCGTTTCAATATCGATTAACTCATGAAATCCAATGTCACTGGAAAGATTTTTTAAGACACTAACAGATGATTATTGTATAGACTGTGACAGAAAAACATTTCTAGTGTCTCTTCTTCCTGATAGTTTAGGACTGTTAATAATATGATGTAGCGTGTGGGTCTAAGTTATGCTTTACTGGAAAATGGTCCATTTCATGCCATGTTTCCTGTCCTGGTGTCGGTAAGTGAATGACCTGTTCCCGGTAAAGGTGTTTTGAAATGATCAGGCAGACTTGTTTTCTTTACAATACTTTTGATATTTGCTATTATTGCTAAATATAAAGCTAGGTCGCCAGTTGAACAACAGAACTGGTGAATTTTGGCATCCAACTCCTTACTTACATTGCTGGGTGACCGCTAAGGTATAACTTTGGATGGCATTGCTTCAGACTAATCAAGCATGTGCGCTGGAAGATTTTTAGCAAATTAAGGTTAACGACTCTGTTAAGAAAGTTACATAACTACTATATGTACCTATCAAATGTTGAAGGATATCGTTGAGGGGAAGCTGTGCCCGGTTGCATGAAACAGTCCCAAATAGGGATTTAAGGAACTTAGTTGAGTCTCTATTTGGGAGTATTTCATGTAACCGGGCACTGGGGTCTTTAAATTCATTCCAATCAGTCAAATAGGGTGCCACGCAATCAGCATATTTTTGGACAGTCCTTCAATTAGTTATCCAAATCGGCAACTGAGCCATTTCTGTTTTTGTTGCATCACTGTGCATGTCTATAGCATGTAAATTGTTAAATCACATACAGGTTGACCTCCATGACCTCGAGAGTAAGCCAATCACTAACGCACTATGCTGATGATCCACCAAAGTTTGTTAGTGTTTGAAAGTTTGCTGCCAGGATCATACCTCTAATACTTAGACAAAATGCCATCATTGATGAATGAAGAGACGTATTGGTGCACGCACTCAATTACGGGGGATTTACGGTGTATACATGGGTACAATGATATGGTTTGCAAAGACGAGATGCCAAAGGTTTTACAAGGAACAATAAAAGAAAACTAGTGTGTGGGAAAAACTTGACATCTGCTAAAACAAGTCGATATTCATTTGTTTGGTTGGTTTGAATTGATTCATTATTTGGTGTCTTTCTGCCCATCCTTAAATGAAGTTATTTGTCAGTAAGTTTGAGTGAATGAAGACTTGTATTAAAATGGGATGTTTCGTGTCTTGAATTTGATATGGTATGACAGCACCTCGTAATATTGTTAATCCCTTTTTGAAATGCACAATCAAATGTGGTGTTCCAATGCCTCGCACGTAGCACATTAAGGTCACATGAATTAGTCATTTAGTTTGGTCGTGCTTGCAAAATGTACAACTGTAATAAAATGCTCAAGCGGACAATCTTCCACTCTTCATAAAAAAATTGACCCTTTGCATGTATTTTGCAAATTGGGAACCAGTTTTGTTCATGATTATGATTTTGCGGTGACCGAGTTGTCCGCGTATGTCAGTCTTATACCTGGATTAAAGAAAGTCTGCTAAGTAATCGAAGATATTTAGTAAAATTTTCACAGTTGCCACTGTATCATTAAAAATCTTAGTAGTTGGACACTACACCGTTATGAGCTGTGGTAATCAAGTTGTTGACGTCATGGCGCTTAGAGCAGTGTGCATGTGTACATTTAAAATTGGGCCAACATGCTCAGTTACTCTACGTAATGAACCATTGTGGCAGCATCGGAATATTGTGATAAGAGGTTGCATCCATTACGATGCGTCATTATCACCCGGTTTAAGCCGAAAAGATTTTGCAGAAAGAATTAACCGTCATGACGCGGAAATGGTATTTTTCTGTTTCCTTTTCACTTGTATTGTCTTTCAACACGCGATAGTGTAATTGTTCTTTCATGCATTCAGCAAAAGTAAGTAAATACGTCATAGAAGTGTCATGGTAAACAGCTCTTCCCCTGCTCAAGTTTACATCAAGAGCGTCTAATACAGGCAATAAACAGTTCACCTGCAAAACATTTCCCAGTACCACAATTTGATTCAAGTATTGCAACTGATCAGCCAATATGTAATTACCTTACGTATTGGCAGGTGATTTAGAAAGACTTTATTCAGCTTCAAGTCACACCCAGAACCTGCAATTTGCAACATTTTTTGCAAGGGGGTGCCAGTTTATTCATAAACTTATGAATTTGCTTTGAATAAAAGCAGAACCTAGCAGTATTCACAACTAAAAATCCAAATATTTCGGAGGGCAATTCAAACATGTTGCATGTCGCAACAACCAAGTTGTGGTGACATATTGAAATGGCAGGCCGTGGGGAACATTGCACAGCATTTGTTTAATATTATTTGCCACTATGTCGTCAATTTGCCATTGTTGTGCGGTGGGATATTCTAACAGTTCACACAAATATCTAATGAAATTTCGGTGAATGAAATATTTGCATTTTGTCCCCATCAACTCCACCTATCTTGCTCATTAAGATTAGAAATTGGATCAAACCAAAGGTAAATATTTTGTTCTCTCACCGAGCTGAAGAGTTCTTTGTAGAATGCTTTATTGTATGTGATGTCTTCATTCTTAACCAGGTTAGCTGTTCCAGTCTGTTCACAAGTATAAAAAGTATGAAAGGGTAAGAGTGAAACTTGGGAAAGTGTGACGAGAAATTATTACAATTATTGATACCTCATGGTGTTGATGATTATCAATAACATCTTAGCAGATTACTTTTTGAAGTCAGGAGTATTTACAACAAGTGGACATGATTCAGTAAGCAATTTCATTCGACTGGAGATTGGCAAAGCAGAGAGAGTTATCTATTCACAGTTGATATGTTCGTGCCTTTTTAGTTAACGTTTTCGACCATCGGATACTGCGGTCTTTCTCAAACTGAATGGAACTAGTATGTGACATCATGAATGACATCACGAGAGCGATGATGTGTGCCCTCCATGGTCGTTCTCCTTAGCAGCGCAGTGTATGTGGGGTCTATTGGAACTGGCCACAGTCTCTATTCATATACTGGTTGCCACTTTTCTTGACTTAAACAGACTCCCTTATCCATGTAGAAAACTTGACAGTGTTGCTATCATTATCTAAAATAGCTGACTTCTCCCTGTCAGTCATATGATTGTTCTAAAGAGCAGGGTCTGTGATAGTAGACTTGTGTTAAGTAGATTCTGATGCTGCCCATTTTGAGTGTGAGTGAACGGTCAGACCGATTTAGACTCGATATCTTTCTGATGTTCAGAGAGGCATGTGCCCAGTGTCCTGCCGGTTTCACTAATATATACTGCGTTAAGCTAGTACACGGGTCTTTGTAAACTACGCTGGTACAATCTAAGGTGTTCCTTTTGTCCTTCGGGTGTACAAGAATGTTCCTGAGGGTCTAGATAGGTTTCACAACATACAGTGGATATATTGTATGATCTCAAAACATGTTGATATTCCTCTGTGATGCCTTTAACCTATGGGAGCACGACAGTATGGGAGCACAATGGATTTATCCCTCTTGTCCCGCCTATTTACCAAGATGTCAACAGATGACAATGAGTTTCAGACTAATCGGACTATACGAAGCTCAAAGCTGTGCCCCTAGTTGCAATTGATTTTTTATGTTTGCGTCTGTATCTTCGGAGTGCCTTGGCTTATTTTCATGAAATTTGGCAAATAGTTGCATATTACAGAGATGACACAACCTTCTCAATTTGGACTGATTTGACACATTTTTCGCCATCTAAGGCACATTTTTTATACTAAAACACCCATGCAGAAGCATACTCTGCGGTACTGTCGTGGGTGCAGTTCAGCGCTCTGTGTTGCTTTTGCTTTTTTATTTCATTAGTTACAAAAATGTTATTTGGAATTTTATTTTCAATTTAAGGATTTTTAGCTTGAGAACTACTGTGATTAAGATGTCAGCATTTTGTGAAAAACATGTTTCTTTGACTGTGGAGTTCCCGGAATTTATAGGCCTTGGCAAAAAATCCAAGACAATTGTATTTAGCTAAATCAACTAACGGCATAATTTGTAAGTTTTGTAGGAAAAAATGTTAAATTGCAGGGCTCGACATAACGAGCTGCAGGTCGCATTTGCGACCTGAAATTTGGAAATGCGAGCTTGGATTTTTGTCAGCTCGTATCAAGTCGCAAAATGCGACCTGGAATTTCCAACGAATGCGAGCTGAGTTTTTGCACTTCTCAACAGATACCTGGCAAATACCAAGCAGCTCTTGTTAATCCGACCGTTATTTGCATGGTTGTTGCCAAATCCAAGTTCAAAAGAACACTAACCGAAAACTGCCCTCCCGATGACTTGTAAGCAAGTCGCGTGAACATGGGATATGCAGAATCGANGAAAATGCGACCTGAGATTTTGGCTAGGTCGCAAAATGCGACCTGGCGATTTTAATAGCGTCGAGCCCTGAATTGATGAAATGAAAAAATTGTTGGTCAAAGCCATAGACACCACCTTATGATAATTTCTATGGTCCAAGCATTTGCCATTTTGTTGTGTTTTAGTATAAAATTATGTCACGTGACCATTGGTCATTAAAAGGTCACCACTAGTTGCAGCGAGGCGTACATCAGGGTAGAATAGCAAAACTGAGTGGAACCAGCGGCGAGAAAGTAGAACATGTGCAACTGATAGCAACTGAGCAATCAGCTGTACGCCGTCAATGGTAAGAAGATGCACAACGGCCAAACTCGCAAACCGATCAGTTTCCGTCAGTTGCACTCAGTTGTCGGTAACCAGTTTACTACTGGTTGTGTTCAGTTTTAAGGCTGATGTACGGTAGGCTTTAAGAATTGTTTTTAAAATGTTCCACTTTGGCATAATGGGCTACCAAAAATGAGGCTTCTATAATTCTCATGAAAAAACTCTGAAGTTGAATGTATAAATTAAAGCAAAATTACATTTTATAACTGTAACAGTGTTTTTGAGATCTCGTCTTGAATAACTTAATCATTAAAATTTGATCATGTTATTGTTGCTGACACTTCTTTTGCTAGTTTGCTAAATTCGCATACTTGTCAATAAGCCCCTACATAACCTTAAAGATGTATTTGCATGCTCCTAGCAATGCTAAATATACAGCAGGAACGAAACGACATTGATGCTATTTGAAAATAGTCTATGCTAAAAAAAGTGCAGTTTTATTCGTTGACAATTTGTAAATGTGAAAACAAAAATTCTGCACTCATGACGTACCTAAGCTCGCGGGCTCATACAGACCGCATCATGCATTGTTGTTACCCGACACCACGTTGTGATACTTACTGGATCCAGTTCAGTTATTTTTGGCGGATCATTTTCCCTACAAAACTCGTTCTTAAAAACATTTGGAAATTTTCAACCTACTTCATATTCACATCTTCGTAATATGTTGTGTTTCTAATTAATTTGCCCAAGCAATTACAGAGATACGATAAATAAACCTGCAAGTTCCACTTTATCTTTGAAGTATGGCATACTTTGGTATTTAATTTCATTCTGTTATTTGTTGTTTCTCTACTCTACAAATCATGGTTCCTGTCTCTTATGGTACCGTGCTGGTAGCCTCGGAAGTCACATGACTTGTTTTCATTTGCTGGAACTTGGATGACTAATTAACCTTCTGTTTTCTGAAGTTACACTTCAGCTGTCCATACACAAATCATTTCCTGTTTAGTGAACTTTGTTTTTATATCACATCAGGCCAGAAGTGAAAAATAGTCTGTTGTTTTCTAGCATGTTGGTTTAAGTTATATGACAAAAGTGATAACCACATTATCAAATGGGAACACAACAAACAATATTGTCATGTCTAGTGCTTGTTTCATTCTAACGATAATTACCTAACTTCTTCATTACCAGTGGCAATAACACGCTTTACGATAAATACTTGTATTTGATCACCATTCTGATCAACACTATCCAATTGATCTGCCAGTGTTTTGTTTTTTCTTGACGTTTAACATATTTTCAGCAAGTTGGAGGCATTACTTTCTTGAGATAGGAAAACCAAATTAAAAATCCTCTCCGTTCATTTAGCAAGTGAAAATGTTGCTAGTAACTAGGTGGTCTCTTATGAAAAATTATTTCTCCTCGGTCTAAACTTATCCTAAAGCATTCAACATTCACACAGAGGTAAAGCCTGTCCCATATGTTACCTTGTCCTGCATTACAATAGGGTCGTCCCGGATTACATGCCGATAGAACTCTCCTGTGTCCCGGAGATAAGAAAGTGCGTGACCTTGTTTTGGAAATCAGGCACATTTTTGTGGTTTTCATTTTTGTCAGGAAGGTGAAGAATTTCAGATTACACATCCATGAATATTTGTCCAATTTATCACACTTTCTCACGTCGAAGGGACAACCCGCACCATAGCTGTAATACTTCGTTGGCACTGGAAGGACAAGACGAATTAGAGTAATGCAACCGAGAAAAACTTCTCAAGAATCGAACAACAAGAAATAACGTGTAAGTCCAATGGCACGAAAACGAGGCAGCAAATGTGCCTGACGCATGTTTACGGCATTGTGGGTAAATACTGCGAGATTCTTGTGTCGTGTAATCCGGGACAGTCTTATTTGTATGGTTGCGACAAGTATTCCTTTACAACGATATCTCACATCCTGGGCCAGTGACTACCAAACTTTGCTGGAGATTCCACTGAATAAATGACCTATCAGCCGAGGTCACATGAAATTAGAAAAAAATACTAGAAGCGTCTCTCTATGATTACTCGTTTCATCAGTTGTCTGTAAGGTGAGAATGAACTTTTACTTGTACAAATATTGTAATAGAAAGTTCAATGTCTTTGTGGACGTTGAAAACATGCACTCAATGAATGTTTTATGACATTTGAAGTTTTGATGTTATGCCCTCAAACTTTGATAATCAGTTTGCACGTTAGAATTGTGACAGGCTTTTGCCAGTTTGATGCGTCGTTGTCACTCTCAAGCATGTTTTTGAAGTCCCAATGTGTAAGCTGTTGCCCTGGCTTACCAATAATGTAGGCAAGCTGCGATCTCAGTTCAGAGCCACAAGCAACCTTCACTTTAATAACACCTTTTAGTTTTCGCAGAGCAGCATAGCTTGCAATTGTGTTAACCTCTAAGATTCTACTTGTCTATTACTGCCATTTCCGTTTTACGGTGCAAGAAATGTGTTATGTTGCCGCTTTTCTTCTCGTCTCAGAATGCTTTGACTTTACCTTTCAGTTTTACATTGAGCAAGATCAGATCTTTATGCCTAATTGACCATAGGAGACAGTTTATGACTCCTCAACGATGTTAATCAATATTTGGCTAATTAGTGTCCATAGGATGAAGTAGCATTCGTTGTTGCTACCGTGGCATTACAATGATGAATTTATGTATTTTATTCGAAATGATGATGGCAGTAACTAATACGTATTAAACTAAGACATTACTGTAGTGTTGCGTGTCGGATATCGTTTCTTTAAGTCATCCTGTTTATTTTGCAAGTGTTGACTTATCCCAGATTTTCCTAGCACCGTTGCAGCTATACACTAACACATTTTAGTTGTAACTCAGATGTGAAATCAACAAATGAAGGAGGAAGTAAGAATGAAACTAATAAACACTCCTAGACCTATATAGATTGTAGTGGTTGGTGTCTTTCTACATTATGCTTTGTTCTTGTATCCTTTTTGAATACAGAGGTAATTATCCTAAAAATAACCGCTGAAGATAAACAGCCAGAAAGATGATAAATTTGTAAGACCTTAAAAGCTTAGGTTTTGAATGCAAAACCAGGCTATTAAAGCAATCTGTGTGTTGCAAAGATGCTCCTTATTACATTTGAGTCAAAAACTGTAAATGATCAAAGCAACTGTGCCCTTACTAATTTTCAGGTGATGCCTTTTCAAGAAGACATCAATTTTCATCAATTTTTGGAATAACATTTTTTGAAGTAGTTATTTGCTTTTTGCATAGTTACATTTCATACCAAGACGCACAATCACACCCACTCACATACATTTGTGTACATGAGAGCTTTTTCTGTCTTTTTAGCTACATTCTGAAAATCATCTTTGTATTCATAGTTAAATGTAAGTTTCCTTTTTAGCCAACAACCTAAGCACTAACATCTGACAGAAAACTTCCAGTCACATTACATAAAAAAATTTATTTTCTAGGATTTCTCTTTTTACATTACAGATGGTGCAGTTTTCATGGTCAGTTACATTTATTTTAAACAAGAACAAAGTGGTAGCCAAATTCTTGAGTAGTATGCTATACTGCAATCATGATAATGAAGAGTATAGTGTACGCTTAAGGACAATGCTGCCCAATTTAATTAGTCTTTTTTACAGTCTTAATTGGTCTATATCCACATCGCCTCTTATACGGCCGACCTCACCTAGCCGAGAAACGATGCAGCGACGTCAGTGGTTCTTCTGCAGAGTGAATGTCGCTATATTGCGGTGCATCGTTCCCGCTTGTCCGAACTGTGAAGCTGCGAAGAAAGCAGGTATATTGTTTTTTCCACTTCCTTGAGAGCCTGAAATGCTTAGGAAGTGGCTCGCGGTAGTGAAGAATGAAAAGTACGCTGTTAACAGCAAATATGAGGCTGTGAAACGTCTCCGTGTCTGTGGCCGGCAGTTCGTCGACAGTGATTTCTCTGACGAATTCGGCTTACCAAAGAACTATCCATACGTTCCATTGTCTGTGCATGTTCACGGCGTATCTCATAGTATTTCTTGATCAGTGTATTACGGTTCGAACTGATAGCCTGTGAAACCTAACGATCCGACCCGTGAAATCTTCGTCGGATGAGCTTTCGACTAAGTCGGGATTGGCGCCGGGTGAGTTGCCGCAGGGTGAGTTGCCGCAGGGTGAGTTGCCGTGTAGATGTTTATTATTCTGCGTTCTGTTTCAGAATGAACTATTCTCACCCTAACCAATGCTTATATAAGTGAAACAAGGTCAACTGTCTCATTAGATTCAATTTGTAATGCCTTTGGAGTATTCGCGAGTGCAAATGTTTTGAGAAGCCAGCAATGAATAAACCACTAGGTTACCGGCTTTAAATGCAATAAAGGTAACAGACCGAGGCCGTGAGAGCCCATGCTAATTCAGTGTTTGCTGACAGATGTCTGTTGTGAAACAATAACTCGATTTTATATGCTATGGTCACATGTTAGGGGAACCTTTATTTAGATACACGAATACATTATTCTAATCATTGTTACTGTACAACCTTTGCCCTGACGGCTCTGTGGAAGGGGAACCTGACTTCGAGCCCCCCCCCCCACTATTGTAGTCTTTTCCTGACTTGAGGTTTAGCTTCCAACTTGAGCTGGTTTATGTTCGTGATGTCCTGTCCCGGCGGCTGCCATACTGTGAATAATATGCTTACAAGGAAGTCACGCCTTTCTAAAGATATGCTCGTCCTTCTGATCGGCTTTTGCCAGGATCAAAGAGAACGCGGCGCCAGAGTCAGGTACAGTTGTGATGACCGCATTACCCGATGTGAGCAAGACCCAATTAAGTGTAATTACCCGATCATAAACTATATTAAACATCTCTGACTGTACATTATGGCGAATTTTCAAAATGCATTAACCACTAATTTTTGTTAAATACGAACACCACGGCGGTATTCAGCTGGAAAAAAAAAACAAGTAGGGTTTTCGAATTTTTAAAAACCTATGAACTAATAATCTGTAAACTACAACCATTGGATATGATGAGATTAACTATAGCATGTATTGATATACTCGGTGGATATACAAACACTGATCAGAGTTAACATGGATTCATTTTTTAATATTCTTTCGAACTTGTTTAATCAGATTTGGCCAGGAAGCACTTGTATTTAACTTGTGCCCACTTTTCATTTTTTATTACTGACAAAAAGCTAAAATAGTTATATAGTCAGTGCCACTGAAATTGTCCAAAGATTCCAAATCTTCTGTTCTGGTTATCACCATATTTGCACTTTTGTATATATTTTATGAATTGAGTTCTAATAAAGATTAAACTTTAATGACACATAAAATGTTTAGTGTAAGCCTAACTTTAATGTGGAAAGTTCAGGGATGGGCTCACAATGAACTTAACTAGTTTCGCAAGCAATCAAAATCTACCACTATTTTGGTACTTCAAGTTTAAAACTAATAGATCAAAAGTTATCAACCCGTTCCCGGTAAGAAAAAAACAAGTGGGCAGAAGCATTAAAAATTAAATAAAGAAAACCAATATGAAACATGTCGTTCCTTTGGGAAGTGGCCCTTTGTCAAGATAAACGCAAGTTAACCTTTTTAGTCATTTTGTATTATTTATAATGTACTAAGTTAGAACTACTCTCTAGAGTTCCAGGCTGTAACTCTGCAAATGTCAGAAGACCCTTTCATACTGACTTAACTCCGGTCTGAGCGTAGCGTCGACATAAGCAGCGCAGTTAGCTGGACCATTCATACTGGCTTCGGTAGTTAATGAACATCAAAGTAAACGGTTGGCGACACTGTCGTCATCGAAGTTATCGCAAGGTAGTGCTGCATGCTAAATTTTTTTCAGTGTGACAATTTGTGAACATTTACGTGTGCTTATTTATTTTTAAATTGATTAATTATTGTTAGAGCAAAATATAAGCAGCCGTTAGTGGCAGCACTACCCTGTAACTGTTGATGATAACAGTTGCATGTGGCAATATCTTCAATTGGACCAAAGTTACTCGTTCCTACTGCACCGCAGCGTCGACGCTGCGCTGTTAAATTCACCTTTTACCTGCGATGTTAACTGGAGCTGTTAACTGAGATCCAGGGAGTTAAGTGTTCATACTGACTGCAACACCTCAAACCATCCAGGTGTCAAGGTTAGTATGAAAGGCTCTAGAGAAAACTAAGTTGGGGCTACTAACAACAACCATTGTTGAGACAGTAATTACCTTTCCAGCTCAGATCTACATCAGTGCAAAGGGCGGCTGAATAGGCATTGTAAAAGTTGGGTGGGGCTAAGGGACTCTGAGCAGTGACCAGTGTAAGCAAGAAATTTTCCAGATGGAAAGGGCCTGATCAGGTTCCCAACCACTGGCAGAGAGTAACAAGCGTTTTGTGTGTTTAGAACTGAAAAAATCGCAAGTCTAAAAGTAAAACACACAGCTATGTTCCCCGTCTTTATTTCATGGAAGAATGATTCAAATTTATCACCAAACAGATCCAAACTCCCGTGATCGACCTTGGCAAATTGGCCTCGTCTACCGAACTCTGTAGTCTAGTACGGTACATTCAAGTACCTATAAATTCGTAACAGTGAAATAAAACAACAAATTTTTTCAAGAACTCGATGTATTTGTAAGGGTTGTCTATCAAATTGTGATGATTTATTGGTGTAGAATGATGAATTCAAGCGATAAATTGACACCAGTAAGCATGTTGTGAACGGCTGAACAGACTATGTTCGAACCAATTATGTCATTGGTTAATTTCAACACCTCCATCTGCCGTTAGGTGTCAGGCCAAACAACTGAACTTGCTGTTAACGAGTGAAACAACTCGATCTAAACTGATACAAAATAGGTTGTTTTTTGGGTGGAATTCTCCTTTAAGGGAATTAAATACTATTTTTTCCATGTATTTGTCAGCTATATGGAAGCTTTTGTCTATTATGTGAGGTTGGTGTTATGTCATTTTCACGTAATAGATCATTTATCATTTGACATGTTGAGCTATTATTCAACAGCATAAGTCATACACTTGGAGGAATGATTGCCCGCCCCCNCCCCCCCCCCCCCGCACATTTGGTGAGCTATTATTCAACAGCATACATACACTTGGAGGAATGATTGGCCCCACACATTTGTTGAGCTATTATTCAACATCATGCATACAATTTGAGGAATGTTTGGCTCCACACATTTTTGAGACTTTCATTACTTATGGATGAGGTTCTAAGGCATCTTTTGACCACACTTATTAATTACATATGACATTAAAAGTTCATATTTTTATTAAATTTCTGTTTTAGATTTTCAAACCTAAAAAATTATTGTCCAATAAGTCATTTATATAAAATATTCCATTTTCTTCAAAGTTTTCATAATGGATCGATTTATTTCCAGTTAGTAAATCATTGTTAAACAATAGACTTGCTTGTCATTGAAATACCTTTTTTTTAAGAAGCCACTCCAATGTTTCGAGCAGTCTCTCCAAAAAGGATTATCCATGGGTGCATGGAAATTTCTTGTCATATCACAGTTTTGCAGACAAATTTGGTTTTAAACCTTTTTTACTCTTTATTAGGGAATGAAAAATTACTTGAAATTAACTTTCAAAAGCATTTCGTTTTCAAGTGCAAAAGTGTCTCAACCAGTTATCCCACAATTTTGGCGAAAAATTCGAAAGGTACTTGTGATATATATGATGTTTTTCTGACAACTTTGTTTCAAAAACCAAAAGGAAAATACTTTTGGTTTTGCAAGATCAATGACGGAATGGAAGTTATGTTTTCAAACTTCTTGTTTTTTGTACTTCAGATGTTAGACTCCGATGGTTTCAAATGAGAATTGTACACAGAATTTTAGCAACAAATAACTTTTTAGTGTGAATTAGTATTTCTCCAACTGACCGATGTACCTTTTGTAGGAATGAACCTGAAAGTTAAGAACATTAAATTTTATTTTGAGGTTGCACTTTTGTTAAGCCTTTTTGGAAAAGAATAGCTGAGTATTATATCCGCGCAACAAAGTTCGATGTATCGATAGATTTTCAGACTGTTATATTTGGTAAAACAGGAAAAGCGAATGAATTGTTGAATGAATTGTTCTTTTGGCCAAAAAGCATATGTATTGCAGGAAGCTGAAAGTAGAACCTTTTCAAAAAAGAATTAGAAATTTATTTCACATTCGAAAAATATAATTATTATGCGCCCACATATTTATATGTGGACGCATTATGCCGTCATCTCTGTCCGTCCGTCCGTCCGTCCGTCCGGCGTCCGCTGCTCTATCTCCAAAACCCTTCGACATACGTTCATGAAATTTGGCACATATGTTCCATTCATGAATGGGACGGCATGTGCGAACTTTCGGACGGATCCGACTACCGATGTGCCCCCTAGTGGCAATTTTAGTTTTTTACGCTTACCTTTGTATCTTCAAAAGTCCTGAACGGATTTTCATGAAATTTGGTATGTAGGCACCTATTAGTGAGATGACGCTATCCTCCTGTTTTCAGATGGATTCGACGTAGTTTGCGCCACCTAGTGGCCATTTTTACTGTTTTCGAGTCTGTATTTTTGCGTCCACCCCTCTATCAACCAAACTGCTCAAAGGATGATTGTGAAAATTGGCGTGTATGTGCTTACTATAAGGAAGACAGCTGACAATGATTTTCAGACGATTTGGACTACTGTGGCGCCTCCTAGTGGCAGTTTTGTTTTTTTGCGCCCATGGCTGTATCTCCCAAACCGTTTGCAGGATCTTTACTAAATTTAGCAAGTGTATTTATGTGATGTTGACAACGGACGATGACGACTTTAGGATGATTCTGACTACCGGTATGCCTCTTGTGGCAATTTTAGTATTTGCCTCTAGTGGCAATTTTAGTATTTTACATTGACCTCTGTATTTTCATAGGTCTTCAGGTGTATACTTTGTGTTACTTCGTGACTGTGAAGGAAAAGTTCTAAGTAGAAATTTGTTTCTGGCATTCTAATGCTGTGCTAATCTCGTATGTTGGTAAATTTGTTTTTAATTCTATGTTTCTGTGGTGCTTTAAGCAAATGGTGTATAGGATGTGCTTGTATTATGAAGATAACTCACATTTTGCCCCTAGCCTATTGAGGAGACTATGACCATGCCTTTCCATTTTGCAAAGTATGCCCTCTACTGGCCAATTTATGGTACCAATAAACAACCCTAGAAGGATACCGTATGCGGTGCAATTGTGGGCGCATTTCAACGCTCCGCGTTGCTCTTGTTGTAGAAATGGATTAGGAGACTTATTTCTTCAAAGGTGTTCTGGTTTTTTCCTCTTTTTAAAGAAATGCAGGTTACGTAGAAATGTACATTTGTGGTTTTGGGTTTGTTAATTGAGCTTTTGGTGAAATGTACATGCATGCATGTGTGATATGTCATTGGGGATTTCTGTCTTTGTACTGTGTTATTGTAATAAATGTTAAGAAAGTGTCTTAATGTAGCTGCCACCATAATTAACTGGACATTTAACATTTGTGTTTGTCTCAGTTTCAAACATTTTGGTCCATATAGAATCTGATAATAACAGCCTTTTATCCATGTTGTTTTTAAAACTGTTGATATTTTTTATATTTGACATCTTATCTCCACCATCTTCTATTTTTTATTAAAACTTCTTCTTTTTCTGTCAACTTTGTTATTCCAGGTGAATTTTAAAATATTCAAATCCTCTTGGTTTTCATCGAGAGGGTAGACTAGAGATGTAAATAAATTATTCATCTTTAGAAAAATATTGTTTTCAAAACTGTAATTCTTCCAAAAACCATTAATTTCCTTGCAGACCAGATATTGTGTGTTGTATCTTTTGTTGGAAAATTTCTCCTGTAATTTCTTCTAGGTTTAAGTTTATTCCTAGCATCCAGGAATAAGAATTTATGATCTATAATTTTTCAATTTCTGATGACCTTGAAACAACTCAATGTATAATGCACATGTGTGGCAGTGCTTAAGAAATTTCCTAGTATTCTACTTCGTTTACATTTCCCGTTGTATCTTCAGAGCATTTCTTTGACGGCTTTTCATGAAATCTGGCAAACCAGTTTCTGTTATGATGACAATAGCATCTTTCTGTTTTGGGATGGATATAGGTATTATCTGCTACTCAGTGGCCATTTTTATTGTTTGTGATTTGTCTGTATTGGCCAGACTGCGTGGACGATCACTATAAAAATTGGCAGATGTATTCCTACCGACAAAGGGACAACTAAAATGGATTTTGAGATGAGTTCTACTACTCTGGCGCCTCCTGGTGACAATTTTGTATCTGCGGCTGTATCTTCCAAACCCCCTTGCAAGTTCTGGAAGTGTGGAAAGATGGGTGGGTTAGACTACGGCTGCACCTCCTAATGGCAGTTTGTTCACCTCGTCTAATCCATGATCGATTTTCATGAACTTGTAGCAAATAGCTTTCTGTTTGGGAGATGGCGACACATTTCCATTTTGAGATGTGTTTTGACGTATCCTGCGCCATCTTGCGGCCATTTTATGATACTATTAAATGATGCTTATTTGATTACCTGAACATTGACTGACAATGGCTGTGAAAATTGAATTCATTTTATCTCGCACTTAATGTAAGGGGAATAAAAGGTAAATTTTATTCATTTTGGACACAATGTGGTTGACAGGTGAAATTTCATTTTTTATTAATATGCTTAGACCTAAATGGTAGATGGTTCCTTCCGCTTGACAAGCAAAAGAAGAGTTTGTGCATTCGCATTCAAAGGACATACACTTGCAATTGTACCGTAAAGAGGTGTGAAAAAATCATGAAATTGACATGTCTGTTGCTACTCTAGGGAGTACATGACTGACGATGATTTCCAAAGGGATATGACTGCTGTGGCACCATCTTGTTGCAATTTTGTTCTTTGCCTGCAGTTCAGTTTGGCGTATGTTTCTGTTGGTGAGAGTGGAACTTACATGGATTTTGGGGAAAATCTGACCAATGTGGCAATTTTGTTATTCTTTGCAGTGCTCGACACCTAGCTTGACACCAAGTCACATTTGGCTACTTGGCGAAAATCCCAGGTCGCCAAACGAAATCTGAGGTTGCCAAAGCTGATGAAAAACTGACAAAAAGGTTGTGCACTTGCCCGTTCTCAGAAAGTTACGTGCTCACATAATTATGTATCATTCAATCTCTAACTCAATTTCTCCTGCCAACGAAGAAAGAATGTAGACGATGGCGTATACTGGCAGCTTGTGTTTCACTGATCTTGCCCGATTTTTGCCAAACAGTTCCAACTTCTGTCTTTTTACTTCCTTTTGTAATTTAAGCACGTGTTTAATGTATGCTGACTGCTGTGGTGGCAAATGCACTGATTTCACGAAATAAACGAAACAATTGTGAACCGAAGGTTTTAAATCTACGAAAAATATTCCTGGTAATAATTTAAAGTTTGGAAGTCAACGCAAATTTTGAAATGAGGTGGCCAAACACAATCTGAGGTCATATTGGCAACCTGCAGATTGCCAAATCGAGTACTGATTTGTGCTTGCCATATCTGTCAAGTTCCTTTATGGGGTGCTCATGATCTGAATTACTATCATGCAGATGACATCACATGCCCTTTTCCAGATGCCGATGTTCTCCATGACCTGTTTGATTCATTTTGCCTGTTTAGGTAGGGCATGACACTTTGACTGTTTCCTTTTGAACAAAAGTACCGTATTCGCCGTAATAACCGCCCATGCTCCTATAAGCGCCCCCCCACGCGTTTTCAGACAGCTGAAATAAGCGTCCAGTCCATGAACGCGTACATGCGAACAATGACGTACCTGTACAGTCCTAAAACTCGGCTACAGTAACGTCTTCAATTTATCAAAACAATTTTTGCACGGGTCTTCTAGACCACCAGCGGCACTGCTACGTTAGCCGTGACTTTATACTTCAAAGTAACGCAGCGCTTCAAAAAGAACGCAGCAGCGTTGCTACGCTCTGGCGACGACCGTGTCTCTCTATGGTCTGACCTTTCAGTAGACATATCGACCGTCTCATGAATAAAAATAACTCGGTGTTAAACGCACGTGGCCAGGAAGCGCGCGTTACACACATGAACCTGTCATCAAAGACATTAGTCAGGAACTATCTATTCATGAAACGGTAGCATAGCATCGATAAGAAATGAATATTGGCACTAATTTCCGACAATTTCTAATACTATAAAATATGTTTGCGTTATTTTTGAGATGGATTGTTTGATTAACCATAATTGGTGTTTTTAAGCCGAATATCCGATAAAATGGCAACTGACAGTGAATGCTTACACACCCTTTACTGAAAAATAACTGTCAGATAGTTCCGTACGCATCCAGCTACACGGCGACTAATATGGGCCTTACCGAGACAAATGTCGAAAGTTTTTAGCACGAGACCGGCAAGTGCTGAATGAAACACGCTCTGGTTTAGGCCTACTGCTTGTGCAAATTTCTTTAGACACATCTAGCTAGTTAGATTGCGTAGCTCTGGCCAAAAGACGGTCTCTGCTTTGGCAAATGAACTCTAGTGACATGCACGCGCTCGCTTACTCGCAGAAGAACTTCAAAACAATAGTCACGTGACAACAACATGTGTGTTTGTCCAGACATTTTTCTCGCCGTGTTGCCGATCATACATGTAGATGGCACAGATTTGTACTTAAACCTGCCATTAATCCAGACTCCACGGGAATTAAAAAAATCTTAGAGACGCTACTTATAAAACTTAATGAGGATTTCATGTAATTTGCTTGAGTCGAAACCATTTTTGTTTAAGCATCGAAGACGGCGATTTCGAGGCAGTCAGTCGGCGAGTTTTCGCCCTGGGATATCAGCACAATTTTCTGTAAAATGATCATAATTTAGCAGCGAAGTTTGATAGCAATGCACCACAGTTTTGTTGAAAGTATTTCATAGATTACATATACGTCACAGAGCGTAAATTTGATGAATCTTAGCTTCCGATTTCACCCGTTTTGGAGACCGGGTTTCAACCGCCTTGGGTTATAATAAGCGCCCCCCCTGAACCGAACTTTTCTAAGCGCCCTGGGCCTGGGCGGTTATTATGGCGAATACGGTATCATTTTTTGTGTGTTCGCTGTGATATGCACACCCTGTACACTGTCTAAAATTTCAGAGTGTTTGTAAACGCGACCTGTTTGAATTTTTGATTGTGGAGAGCAATGGATGTATCGGACATACAGGTACCATATGGCCTGTTTGTGTCCATGTCTTTTGCCTCTATCCTTCCAAATTCTTGAAGAATTGTGATGAATTTTGGCTGGTGTGTTCCTATCGAGGAGACCATTTATGACTTGCTTTGCTCCCCTTTGAGGCTATTGTTAAGTTAACTAACTTCGTGCCATCATTTGGGAATCAAGACATAATGATTGTTGTTTGTATCCGCGCTGAATGTGATGCAGTAGGTGGGTAACATAAGTAAGAATACTTTAATTAAAGTTTGTGTGATGTGATATCTAATCTACGTAGTTCTAGTGTTGTTTGTAAGATTGATCACCTGTTTTATTAAAGTTTAAATGGTTTAAGAAGTTTTCCTTAGAAATTTGAAACATCTCTGCAACATTAAACATTTGATTGATCGTTTAAGTGCCATCAATTTCTGTTTTAGGCAGCAATCCTAGTTTTCCTAAAATTTCATTCTTGCGCCAGCTGACGCTGCTGTAATTTCAAGGGACAAAACTAGAAAGTAAAACTGCATGCAATATTGATAGCATCTTTAAACTTTAAACTGAATTGAGTGCCTACAACACCCACCATCAAAGGGATCTCGTTTACGTAGCAGGATATTGGAGTGCTAATTTCTTGTTTCTATTAGAAGCCAGTTGGTCTTTAATTTTGTTGAGTCAGTTGCACTACATTGACCACAGGTTAGTTTGACGAGCTTAACCTCAAAAAGATGATGCCTAGATAACGTCTACAGAAGCTGCTGACAGTGAGAATTCTGACACACGAAGGATGCATGTTGACCAATTAGTGATTGAGATGACAAGTTATTAAGATACATCTGGAGCGGCCAATGACGTTCATTCATTAAAAAGAATCCTTGTCAGTTTTAAAATACCATTCGTGGAGTAGAAGTCTGAAGAAGTCATCTGTGTCTTATGAAAGATTACTTGGCCACCCAGATTCCTACAATTTGTGACATTGTAAGTGTGTGGTGATCTTCAGATCACATGCCTGTGCTGGAAGCTGATGTTTATATGACCACGAAGAAAGAAAAGAAGAAAACTTGGTCCTAGTTTCTTGCAACTTAAGAAAAAGACTGATAATTATCTGTCTCTGTTAGACTATGGAGTTTAATCAGTCATTACCCAACGAGTCCTTGGGTGGCATGGCTTTTGAACTTGATGGCAACTTTTCGCTTTTAGACACTTTAGACAACGTCTCCACAGTAATTTTGAATACAAGTAATTTTACCACACCTCGTGTTGATGTTTCAAAAGATTTGAGAATTGTTATAGCTCGTAACATTCGTAAACTTGCCGTTCCTATCCTTATGGTAATTTCATTTATTGGGAACATGTTGTCTTTGTGTGTCTTCTCACGGAAGACTTTCCGACATACCTCGTGCGGTGTTTACTTCATGAATTTGGCTGTTTTTGATTTTTTGTCAATTTCATTCCACTTGATTGTCAATTATATCGGTAATGACTATCCGTTAGTTACCAACAATGAAGTCATGTGTGTCATTTTGCGTATGTGCTATCAAAATACTCGCAGAATCTCCAACTGGACCTTAGTGGCATTGACGGTGGACAGATTTATTGCCATTGGATTTCCCATTCACACGGCCCGGTTGTGTAGCCCACGGAGAGCAGTCGTGACCATCGTTGCGATTATCATTAGCTTTACCATTCTCGGTCTGGACAATGTATGGTTTGTATCCGTTAACAATGGTTTATGCGTGTCGTTCAATCTACAGTATGCAAACATCATTGACAAGTATGTGTACTTTGAAAGTTTTTTGGCTACTTTCCCTGGTGTCATCATCCTTGTGCTGAATGTTGCCATTATCTACACATTGCGTCACAGAGTCATTGAAGGTACAGGCAGCCTGCGTGTTTCTTCTGCTGCCAGAGTGGAACGGAAGATGACCAAAATGCTGCTGTCTGTGTCCTTCTTTTTTCTGATCACCTACCTTCCGATTGTCGTTCTCCGTACAATGGCTACAGTTGGAACCGTATGCACATTTCCCATTGGTAGGAAACCAAATTGTTACCTGACGATGGTGATTCTTGCGACTGTAATGATGATGAATTATTCGTTTAACTTCTTTCTGTATTGCATCCGCGGCTCAAAGTTCAGAAAAGAATTAAGAAGACTTCTGTGCTGTTGCCCAAGACAAGCCCAACCGTTGCAGAAGACTGAAGCTAGCACCACTACCAGCAACAGCAGCAGTCATGCTACCCTGTCACCATCTGTCTCATCTTTGTCTACTAACTTGTAATAAAAGTCACTGAATTTGAAACATAAAAGGCTATTTAGCCATTGAGTTGCGTCTAACACTTATGTATGTTGTTTCATGAGAAAAATAAAATCTTAACTAAAAAAATTTGAACTTTCATCAATTCATTTGAAATCTATGAAGATTAGAGATTGTTCTGAAGTGGGGAGTTATTGCATTGGTATAGTTTTTTTAGTGTTCTGTATGCCAAGTTCCAGAGACAAACAACATGGTTGAACAAACTGGAACTCATTGTTATATTTGTATCCTTAAATCATGTTGAATTAACCTAAACCTGCTTTAAACCATCTTCTGGTGTTGAAAAACAGCAACTTTTTTGGACTTGCACCTGTTCTATAGAGATGTTAACGTGTGCATATCCTTCCTAATGACTTGAAATTGGTTATGATCCCCTGTCGGCCATGTTTCATTTTCGGCTGAAACGTGCCTGCCATGACGAGTGACTCAATGTGCCTACTCTGTAGCAATGACAGTGTATCAGTTCTTCTCAGTTGTAGAAATAATTTCAAATACAAGTAAGGATTAAGACGAGATCTGAGTTTTATTTAAGAGTATGTGACCTAAATCAAAGTTTGATTTCGACAAAATACACACGTTTATTGCGCCTGGAAAGCACATTGTGCAAACATCTATTACATTTATCCGAACAAGTCTAATTGTGGGTATTTTTAAAGTTGCATTTCACAAAAAACTAATCTCAAATAAAGGAATATTATGTGGCTGATTTTATGAGAGTAGAAAGACTAGTTTGGGTGAAATACAAGAGCCTGGAATTTTCTTCTTTTAGTAAGACTTTCTCTCTTTTTTGGTTTTGATTTTCTCTCTTTTGGTTTTGATTTCCTCGTATTTGATTTCCAGTTTCCTTTTTTGTCTCTTTTTATCGTTATTTGTTTCAGTTAAATTTTACAACACATAAAATATATCACACAAGCCTATATATTTGTGGAATTCTCCACATTTTTGTCATTGATCATTCCAAGTCCTGAGCTTTGAACAGCTTGACAGAAAACATGAAATTATTTTTCCTCACTAAAACATTTTCATCATTTGAGTTTCCACAATGTGTCATTTACTAACCAGTTTTGACAAATTTGAGATTATGGTGAAAACTAGTTTTTAATTATTATATACTAAAGTTTCAGAAAAAAATTCAAGTTTTGTTGAGAGTGAAGATTGATTGTGAAGTTACAATTTGCTCGTGAACCTCACAAATTTTTACAGTAATATATGAAAGTTCAAAGCTTTGGTATTAGGTTGTTACCTTCAAACTTTACTTGCTAGTGTTTTTTATGTGAATATGTTTGAGGCCAGTTCAGAAATAAAAGTGAGCTATTAATTTTATCATCTATTCAGTTGTTCTTTTCCAGTGTACTATGTAGTTCACAGTGAGATATCAGTGTTCTCCACATCTGAAAATCTAAACAGGTCGCATGCGTAAAAACTGCAACGTACCGGAACCGCGCGGCGGTCAACGTTCTCCATAAGCTAGTGTGCACCTTATTTTTACCCACGAATTTTAATAGTAATGCACAGTAGTGCAACCAAATAACTATTTATTCAACTTTTTATTCATTTGTATTGCTGATGTCTGACGTTGTTGACAAAAATTCGGTTCGTACCGTTCGTGACACGGATATTTGTGATTTCTTGACCGAGCCCGGCAATATCACCACCATCCGATCCTGGATTATCTGTCGTATCTACATCTGAGTCAACGCCAGTATCTGAAACATCTCTCGGTTTTTAAAATAATCCTTAGGCTTAGCGGTCCTTCGTCCTTCGCCTTCCCGCGGCAGACGACATTTCTAAGTATGTAGAATGCGCTGTCAATCTGTAACGGAAGCCAGGATAGAATTCACTAATGTAAGGACCATGCGAGGTAAACAAGACTGTGAGATTACGCGAGATATTACCGTGTGACTTCAATGAGAGCGCATGATTTTGGCTACAATTTCTCAGCGCGAGACATATATTTTGAACTTTACTTAGTGACGTCATCCGCAGTCCCAAATCTCGGAATACTCCCTCGAAATCTCAGATGTCACGCACGGCCACCGAAGTTGAGTTAGCAAACGCTTGTCAGATTTTTAGAGGGAGTATGCGCCACAGGTGTAATGTTCATGCTGCCTACGAAACTCCTTATAAGGCAACGAGGTGAACTCAGTCAATCTCAATGGTCTGTGGCACCAAAAGTAACCAATAATATTCATCTACGTGAGAAATACACAAACAACAACCAATGAGAACCATCAAAAGTAGTTTCATGCAAATGTTTGTTGAGACTGGTAGCGGTAAAGTCTGTCGTGTGGCCCACTGGCCCACCCAATATTGAAAAATGTGCTACAAAAACCAAAATTCTGGCCTCCCAGAAGACGGACGTAGTTTAAACTGCTGCGCAGCGGTGTCTTTGCTGACAACATATACTTCACAGAACTAACCACCAAGTTAATTATTTTCAATCCGTAATATGATCAGTTGTCTGCCGAACACAAAACGTGACTTCAAAAGCAAATAGGCCTAGCATAGGCCTAACGATCAGCGACTTTTGTGCCAGACTGCACCTCCAGTGAGCAGGTAGTGGATTAGGCCTATAGGTTCCACTGGGCCTTTGTTTAAATTCAATTGACTATAACTAGTTGTTCCAGATGAATTAGATAGATAATTGAGAGATTATTTTCACGCCGCGTTACACCATAAATAGACTCGCAGGGCCCAGTCTGCCGCTTGAGTGAGATCGGTGATTAGGCTGTCCACAACTGACCACTTGGCCTTTATTCAGTTTCAATGGGCTATGGCCAGTTGCTGCTAAGCGTGATTTGAACCAGTGAAGACCTTATTAATCACAAGGATGCCTTTTTTACAAAGTAGTCCCTATATTTTTAAACTGGTCGCGGGATTTTTAAACAGGACGCGGGACATTTAAACAGGACACGCGTTCAGCCAAACAGGACGCTGCAACACGTTAAAAGTGGTCGTGGAGAACACTGGATTTTATGATGTACCTGAAGAATTATTATTTTGAGAGAGGCTTTTAACATCGCAAATGGTAAACATATAAGGATGCTCATTTTTAAAATACTTTTGAAATATTTGAGAAATTGGTACCGTTGTGATGCACACACTGCCTGCCCTACTTTGCTCTTGTTTATATATGTCTCTTGTGTTGCAGTGAATTATTCAAGGCACTTAAGGAATTCCATGACCCTGCATCATTTGTTTTGAATTTTCAACTTGTTAATGATACACTTTGAATGATTGTTAAGCGATTTGTCTCATGGCAATACAGTAATGATACCAAAGTGACAATTGATTCTGAATTTTTAAAACATTCAAACAAATGTTGACAGTACATGCAATGGTCTGTTTGGTGTTTTTTCCCATAGTGCTGAAAGGTTTTTTGCAGATATCCTAATGGGCTGGCCTACTTGTGCTTGTATTTAGGCCCTTGTGAAGCTACGCATAAACAAATTTAATAAAATGCGGTGTATGAGTTGCCAACGTTATTCAGGAATATGACCTTATGTTAGAAGTTGTTGCATTTTTATGCGCCCACATATTTATATGTGGACGCATTATGCCGTCATCTCTGTCCGTCCGTCCGTCCG
>NMRA01000058.1:725865-812773 GCA_002633005.1 Phoronis australis
TATTTTACATTGACCTCTGTATTTTCATAGGTCTTCAGGTGTATACTTTGTGTTACTTCGTGACTATGAAGGAAAAGTTCCAAGTAGAAATTTGTTTCTGGCATTCTAATGCTGTGCTAATCTCGTATGTTGGTAAATTTGGTTTTAATTCTATGTTTCTGTGGTGCTTTAAGCAACTGGTGTATAGGATGTGCTTGTATTATGAAGATTACTCACATTTTGCCCCTAGCCTATTGAGGAGACAATGACCATGCCTTTCCATTTTGCTAAGTACAACATACTACATATATGCCCTCTACTGGCCACTTTATGGTACCAATAAACAACCCTAAAAGGATACCGTATGCGGTGCAATTGTGGGCGCATTTCAACGCTCTGCGTTGCTCTTGTTAAATGTTCCCAAGAGAATATTGTTTCGCCAAAACACTCTGGGTTTTATTAACAAGTGTTGGTCGGTATGGAACAAAGAGACTCATCTCTACACTGGTGTTTCTTGTCACAATGATATGCACAATAATACAGTGCCAACGAAGAAGCTGAATAGTTCATCAATTGTAACAGAGCTATCTTTGCAGTAATTCAAAACATTTAAAAAGTAGACCAAGGAATTTTATTCCATGAAATGCACTTACATACTTAAGTCAGAAATTTGGTCACGTGCTACTCTCAACTATGTCTGAAAAATAAATAAATCTCACTTCAGTAAAAATTCTAATTACTGAGATCATTTCTATAAATTATGTCTAGGTTGTCATGTGCTATTAATTACTCAGTTAAAGTTTCATATAAATTGTGAAGTGAGAACGCAAGACCAAATTTTTTACTAAGTCTTATGTCACTTTCTAAGAAACGGGCCCACTATTTTCCACTTGGAGATAAATGATTGTTGTGACGTCAGACTTCCTCTGAGGAACAATAACTGTTGTTTGTGGTATTTTCAAAATATTTAAAGAAGATAAATTGTGAAACATGCCAAAATGTGTTTTTAATTACTTAGATAAAAATAAATCCATTGGTAATTATCTGAAAGAAAACATTAATGTCTCATTAATTTAGTTAATGTGCTACTGTGGAATTACAATGAATTACTTGTCACAACCAAAGCTTGAAAAATAGTGTCTCCATGATCAGCTGGTGATTCGGTTAAAAACAAAAGTTGAATTTTGAAGAGGTTTTGAATTGTAAACTGCAGCAGACAAGATAGAGGTCATGTAAAGCTCTGTTTATGCACTCTGATTTGTGCATACAATATTGTATACGGCAATTGGACTATGTAGACAGTGGTCTGGTTGTCGTATACAACTTTTCCGAAAGTTAGATTAAAATTGGCTTTCTCTTTTTCAGCCTTCAAATCGTTTTTGACTTTTTAGCTGGAGTTCTGTCTACTCTGATAATCCTATATGACAGTTCTTTTCAAAGTCTACCTGTAATAGAACAGCTGTTTATGAAGTTGTGTATGACTGATGGGAGGGTGTAGACAAGTGTTGCAGTGTTACCCTAAAAACTCACCAATTCAGGCCAACAAGTGAAATTTTATTGTTTCTCTTTTTCATAAAAGATATGGAGCATAAAATAAATGTTTTAATATTTTAAACATCTCTGCCACCAGACAATAATGCTGAGAAATGGTGGCCCCTCATAGAGCTCTATGTTAGATGCCTTCTGGAAAATGACTAATTTTGGCAATTACAACTTTGGAATTGGTGCGATTTCACAATACGTCATGTTTGGTCTTATCTAGACCTTAGATAACTCAGGCTCTCTGTAGTTAAATTCTGGTATTAAACGCAGCGCCCAACGCTAAGGTATTGACGCAGCACTGTGCTCCCAAACACGCACCCCAGGCGATTTCTTTTAAAACTTACCGATCAAGTTAACGGTTTGTCACCCTGATTTTGGAAGAAAAAACAATTGCCACTTACAGCTTTCTATTACCATCCCAGTATTCTGGCTGTTAGGTGAAAGAAAGAAATGTTAAAAATCTGTAAACAAAAACCCACTGGAGCATTCAGGAATGCCTTTTTACCAAGCTAACTTGGTGGCGACCGCGGAGCAGTTATTTTGCTTTTTTCTCCGCCTTCCCCTTGCATTTTAGTGACACATCGGTAAACCCGCCGCGGTGAAAAATAATCTAGATCGGACTGTGGCATTATTCGCGCGCACAAGTTTTACGAGTGCGCCTCGCAAATATTAGGCCTGTTCTGTCGCGATGTATCGCTGTCGCTTTAATGTTCAACTTCAAACAATAGAAAAGAGTTCAGATATGCTGCGGAGCGGGATGCATAATAACCTGTTAATACACAAAATGTTCGTGCTAATATATCGGTATGGGTGTTTTCAGTGTGCCGCAGCGTGAATGGAACTCGTGCGGTGATTGCTGTTTACTAAACTCAAAAGTACGCTGTATCCAATGTGTGCGCTGCCTTTTACCAAAGCTGTTTTGTCAACCTTTGCAACTGTGAAGAAATCACAAGATGTCACTGAGAATGCAATAAACTTTTATTATACAAAAACTGCAAGAGACATCACTGACAATACCACCGCACTTATACGTTACAACAGGGAAACTCACATTTGAGGCCAGGTATCGGAATGGACTGTGTGTTGACCTGCCTCTCAGATCTTAGAAGGCAATCCTCAAGATGCAAACACTGTCAAAGTAGTTATGGCTGATGGGTGAATTGTTGGACTGGTTCCGAGAGTACTATGCAAATTATTTCGTACACATAGTGTGGCAGAAACTATTGCTGTGTTCTTGGGCACGTTGCATCACTGCGGCTCAAGTTGTGGGCGGGGTGGAATTAAGCTAGACGCAGCTTACTTTATAAACTTTCATGATCAAAGTGATTTTGTTCAATTTTCACATGACATTCGAGCTTCATAAAGCTCCGTTAGTTATGACATTTTGCAGCGTGCTAATATATTTGAAAACATCTGATTTTTTAGCAACATTCTCTTGAAATAACCCTTTCAAAGTCGAAATCGTGTTTCTTTTTGAGCCGTGGGAAACTTAGTGGTTGTTGGGCTTCTCTGATAAACCGAACTGAGCTCCGTGCTCGAATGAACGCCCCGCACACTTGCCCAGTTCGGCTGAAACTTAGACGTAAGCGCCCACCTCTTGGGCAATCGCCCACCCCCCATTTTCAGGCTATTGTTCATTTTAAGCGTCCACTGCTTGGGTAATCGCCCACCCCCCTGCCAAAGGTTTTCCCTATTTAAGTGCCCGGGGCATTAACCCGCGAGTGTACGATAAATACTCTTGTCATTTATCGAGAGGGATTTAGCTCAACCAGCAGAGCATTTGGCTACAACCATCAGGGTTCCAGATTTGATTCCAGTCACTTAATACCATATTCGTTCGGGTTAACGCCCATGCTCAGTTAACCACCCATCCCCGACTTTAAGTGGATTTTCGATTTAACCGCCCACTGCTCGGTTAACCGCCCTCCCCCGATTTTTTGGATTAGCCAATTTAACCGCCCAGGGCGTTAACCCGAATGATTACGGTAAGTGTCAATTTCAATAATAGCTTAGACGTTTTTATTGTACTGTTGAAGACAATATACAATATCCTTGTGATGACCATAACCCATCGTAAGTACACTGCACTTGAAAACTGCTTTGAGAATCGTTTCTATGAATCAGATTACGGATGTTCGGTAGCACAGACAGTGAGCGCTTAATTATATGTTCATGTAGGACCGTAGAAACTTTCCAAATTTGGCTAACTTCAGATCATCGTATCTCAGAAATGGCAGATTGGATTCAAATGAAACTTTCAGTTACTATGCTTTATTCACTGTTCTCCAAAACCCTGCTTGGAATTGTTTTCAAATGCTTTACTTTTCATGAGGGGCTGTAAAAATGCAACATCATCTGGGCACCCAACTGAAATGAACTTAGATGTGCTCATTTGTAAAACTGCGCTTTGCCCAATTACTATATATGTCCAGGTTAACACCCTTACTCAGTAGATGACAACTTCTTTCAGATATTCTGATTGAGGAGCATCATGTGTCAATGTTCCGTGTGTTCATATCTAAGACTCCCCCTACACTCTGCCTACTTGCACACTAACAAATTGTTGGCATACAGGAAAACGTTGGTGTTTTCGACTACAGTTAACTTTTGTTGTAACTTCCGGTCACCCACCAGATTTCGCGTAATTCTGACAGGTGAATACTCATTAAATAAGACAGAGATGATGAATCAGTTTTAAATGGTGGTTTGAGTGATTACTTCAGAGAATGACCCAGGATCAAACATAGATTATTAATCTATGCTTGATTGATTCCCTTGATTCCCTTAATTAAAAGCAACGGTCTAAGACATACTAACTGGAGCAAATGTCATTTTCAATAGCTGTTTGGAAGTACTCTAAACAGTCATGCTTGAATAATTTCAGCAGCAACCGTAGCCTTTCAGTTAGCCAAAAATCATTTTTATCCCCAGACAGCGGAGAGAGGTCTATCCTCTCTTTTTCTGAGTGCTAAGCTGTCCCAACATGGAAGCCCCGCTTTTTAAAGATGAGCCCTTTATGGAACCCCAAATCCTGCTTCTTCTCCTTAAAAAAGATCCGACAGTCCTGTAAAAAATCATTGTGCGCGGAATTTGTAGACCACGAGCCTTGGCGCCATGTCGGTATTTAGCCATGACTATACACTTCAAACTTCCGCCGCGCTTCAAGAAGAATGCACAAGTTTTGCTGATCTTGCGAGGAACATGTCCCTTTATGGTCTGGCCTCTCAGAACAGATGCAGCATACTTGTCAAAGGGATTGTATTGTATCTTCTCTCTCAAAAGGAATCCAAATTACTTTGTACACGTGAAAACCGCGAATCAAAGTCTAATAAAAACTTGACCGATGTTAAAAGCATGTGGCGAGGAAGCGCGCGTCACATACCTGTCATCGAAGACATTAGTCGTTGGGAACTATCCATTCATGACACTGGTAACATGGCATCGTCAAGAAGTAAATATTGGCACTAGTTTTCGAAAGTTTCTAATACCATCAAAACGTTTGCGTTATTTTCAAGAGGAATTATTTAATCAATCATAATTGGTGTTTTTTAAAGTCAAAATAACCCACTTATCGTCCGCACCCTTACACCCCTCGAATCTCCCGGAAAATAACTGTTAGACTGTCACGCTTCCAGTCACCCGGCGACTCACCGAGACAATTCTCAAATGTTTTTCGCAGATGAGATCAACAAGTGCTGAATAAAACACGTTCTGCTTTACTGTTTGTGTTAATTTCTTTAGTTACAATACACACCTAGATCGTTACATTGCCTTTACTCTGACAAATGAACTCTGATGACACACATGCCCTCGGTCACTTACACACACGTAGACGAACTTCAAAACAAACGTCACATGACAAGAACGTGTGTTCGTCCAGAAATTTTCTCGTTTTGCGGGGAACGATCTAGTGCAGGTTTGGACTTATATGCTGTTAATCCCGACTCCATAGGAACTTAAAATCTTAGGGACGTTATTTGGAAAACTTAAAGAGGACTTCAGGTAACTTGTTGAGTCAAAACTGTATTTTTATTCAAGAATTCAAGTTGCCCTAATGCTGATCGCGAGGTAGCGGCGCGTAAGTCGGCGATTTTTTGCCCTGGGATTTCAGCACAATTTTCTGAAAAATGATTGTAATTTAACCACAAAGTTTGATAGCAGTGCACCACAATTTTGTAGAAAGTCTGTCATAGGTTACAGATACGTCACAAAGCGTACATTTGATGAATCCTAGCTTAAGATTTTACCCTGTTCGGAAACCAGGTTTCAACTGCTTGAGGCCTTAAGCGCCCCCCTCCTGAAACGAATTTTTCTAAGCGCCCTGGGCGATTATTAGGGTGAATACGGTGTGTCTGTTTTTCAGAAACTTGCCAAATTGTTGCAAACTCAAAATTTTACCAAATGTTTGCTAATACTAGTAGCTATGCCATACAAACCATTCTAAAATCAAAGTAAATTTACCTGTTGAGAGATTTGACGAAATGAAATTTCACCTGTCCGCCGTTTAGTGCCCCAACCTAAAAAATTTTTACCTGCCATATTTCTTTATTTCAAATTTTTGTCTGTATCTCTTGTGGTTTAATTCAATTGAGGGGATTCTATTGCAAAATGTCTGGTGCAATATGTTTAGAGTCTGAAGATGTCACTCCACATTGAAGAGAAACAAGGATGTGGTTGAAGTGAGGAGGACTCGAATGATGACGACTTAATAATTTGATAACGACTAAGGGTAACGACGATGACATTAGTTAAGAAACGTACTGTAATGCTGTACTTTGAATTGTCATTTAACAAAAGAGCAGGAACTTATCTTCCAATCAAAGTTTGTCGTCAAAAATCTCATCTTGGGATCAGTAGATAGTAGCAGATGTACACTTGTTGTAGTGTTTGGGAGGGCCAATCTACTAATAAAATAATCACTGCTGGGGCATGAGGAAGGCACTGCTGATCTATGACTCCACAGAACAAAGGAAATCTCTGCCATGATGCCTTCCAAGAACAACACTTCCAGTGATGACCTCCATCTGGGACTTCACTCCCAGTTTTCACCTGAAGTGAATTGTGCTCTTGCTTATTTATGTAGGACCCTAGAAAGTTGTCAGTTTTGGCCTATTTTGGAACATCTTATCTCAGAAGTGGCTGAAGGGATTTACAGGGAACTTTCAGATGTGTTCCATGCACTGTTGTCTCTAAAATGCTGTTGGGAATTGTTTAATATGTTCCACTGTTGCATGAGGGATTGTCAAAAAATAGGACTTATATGATTTTTGTGGAAAAAAACACGCATAAAACAAAACATTATTTAGAAAACTGTAACAGCGATTTTCAGGTTTTATTTTTAACATTTATATCATAAAATTTAGTCCCGTAATTGATCCTGTTGTTTTGCTATGAATGTGCCTTTCTTTTTTCCTAAATTTTACTAAAAAAAGCATCGCCATGTGAGCTTATTAATGACAGATTGGTATTAAGTCGACTATTAAACTCTGTTGAATTTCTTCTTTCAGAAAATATCTACTTTTGCTGCTTTATTAGTTCTATAGTTTTGTTGACATTGGCTATATGTACAGGTTTGTAAATATGGTCCTACATATCCTTCAGGGCTTTGAATTTTCCGCGGAAACGCGGATTTCCGCTTTTTTCAAATGTGCTTTCTGCTTTTTTTATAATATTTCCGCGTAAAAAAATCGGATTTGATATGAAATTTCCGCGGCAAATTCCTTTCTTACTGCGGCGTTGCAGACGACGTTCACCTCGAAAAGCGGAAGTTGCTCTTTATGTTTCGGAGGAACGTAAATTGTCAACCTTGCCGGGGCATCTGGGACAGCGTGGTGGGATTTTCAATGGCGTCTCGTGTTATTGTTAAGCGCGGCGACAAATACTACCGCTCTGCAGCCAAAAATGTGTGGGTTGGGAGTGGAGGGGCGAGGGAAAAGGACGCAGACGCATGCTACTGATGGTGGTAACGTTTTTTGTTTTTTTTCAGTCCTCGTCGGGGGAAGGAAGGTTCACATTATTGACCATTTCATATCGGGCATGATTTGGGCCGTAAAAGTTTCAAAGTTTCCACGTTTTTTGTCATTAGTCATTCCAAGCCCTGATCCTTTAAACTACATGTACTGCTTCATATTTCAGCCCTCGTTGGTTCAGGCTTGTTTTCATCATGACCCCGATGAGGTTCGCTCGTTGCTTTTCAAAAAGGAGGACGTGAACTTCCAGGACACCGAGAAACGTAGCCCGCTTCACGCTGCCGCCTTCTGCGGCGAGGCGGAGATTGCTGACTTGCTAATTCTAAGCGGAGCACGTGTCAACACCAAAGACAATCGATGGTTGACCCCACTGCACCGAGCCTGCTGTTCAAAGAGTGAGGTGAGTTATTATAATCTTTATAATCTTCCCATTACTGGAGATTAGGGGCAAAGACACATTGAAAGAAATTAGCTATAATGGTATAAAGTCTTCAGTTTATGGCAAAATATTGCGCACAAGTGGATTTTCATATCAAATTTCTTGAATCCACAATAGACCATGTGCTGGACTGGGGTCTAATCCTTTTACTCCAAATTGAAATCAAAAATGTTTTTAGCATTTTTTGGTCTACAAAGTTGTCTATAATTGTGTTCTCAAGTATGTTATGGTTTACTTGGATGATTATGCAATCCCAGTTTGCACTTGATGACTCCGACTTTAAAGCTTTAAGTTCAAGTCTGAATTCGAAATCTAATGGTAATGTAGGGGTCGTCAAGTACGATCTTGGACTGAACACTGCTTAAGCCATAGTGTTATCATGCTCAGAATAGTGAATAGTTGTCTGGACTTTGTATACAAGTAGAACAGAAAATATCAAAAATGTTGCCAATTTTGAGTAATAAAAGAGATTAGGCCTCGCCCAAGCCCACCATCAGCAAACTTTACTCAAGACTAGACTTGAAAATTGACCTGTCACATTGCATGAAATTGAAAACGATACTCGAATTAAGACACGTGATTCGGGGTATAATCTTTGTACTCAGTATCAAACCTGATTGTTTTAAATACATTCTCTGTTCTACTTTGCTACAAACTCGCGATAAATGTCAATCATTATGTGCTCGAGTATGTCATGGTTTATGTGGGTTACTTTGTAATTCTAGTGTTCCTTTGAGGACCCTGCTGAAAGCTATAACTTGAAGTTCAAACTCAAATTTTGAGTTTTTACTCGAAATCTCAAGTTTTTACTGAAGTTTGTAACTTTTAGGGTGGCAAAAGGTGCGAAGGTGAACTAGAAACTCGTCTGTGTGAGCCATAATGTACTGGAGTAAAGAATATACACTTATCTTAGTTGTGAAGCTGAATGGAAAATGTCTTGAGTACAAAGACTACACCTGGTGTTTAGGTGTCAATACATCATCTGTGTTGCTATTCACATTTAGTGTTTGTATCATCCTTACTGTGTGTGCACATGTACTGCATTGCATGTACTATTCGCATACAACTCTTTTTCATCATTGTCAGGACACTGTTGAAGTATTGTTGCGGCACCAGGCGGACATCAACGCACGTGACAAGAACTGGCAGACCCCGCTCCACGTGGCAGCCGCCAACAACGCCATCAAGTGTGCGGAGTACATCATCCCTCTTCTGGCCAACGTGAACGTGTCGGATCGTGCAGGTCGCACAAGCCTGCACCATGCTGCGTTCAACGGACATTTAGATGTAAATGTTCTACTCTTTTATGAATTTCTTAGAAACTGACAGTGTTATTCTCAATGTTGTGCAGCAGTTTTTCACTGGCATGAGTGGTGCCAAATTGAGAATATTTAACTTGATTGAACAGCATCCCTTGCAAGGCAATTTTTAGTGAAGTGCTCAATAGTTAAGATTTCAGAATGTTAGGGTGGTGATTCCTAAAAATGTAATGCCAGTTTTTACTCTATTTGATTTTTTAAGAACTGTCCACATATTCTGTGTGCATGCATGTGTGTTTATTTGTGTTCATGTAAACATGCAGGTTCTGACATATGGATGTGAAAAGATTAGTTCCCATGTTCTCATCTGATCACATGTTGTCTCACTTGCTCATGTGAACCTGCATGCTTTGATGTGCTCATGTGAACATGTTCTGGCAATTCATGTGTACATATATTTAGCTTGTGTTCCTGTGAACACAGTTTGCTCTTTCACTGCATTACATGCCTTTTTAATCATCCGGGTCTTTTTCAAATCCTCAGATGTGCAAGCTACTCCTGGACAAGGGTGCCTCGATCAATGCATTTGACAAGAAGGATCGACGGGCCATACACTGGGCAGCCTTCATGGGTCACGTCGAGGTGGTGAAGCTTCTGGTGCAACACGGTGCAGAACTCAACTGTCGTGACAAGCAGGTACTTTATCCAAGTTTTATGGCTTTATCCCCAACTCAGTAGTGCTTGGGAACAGTGACTTGTATGAAATCAGGCTTAAGCCATTATATTCTTAAAAAGGAANTTCAAGATTTACTGATAGCTAAGGTCCGACACTGGTGCGTTTCTCATGCAATAATTGTCCCTGGGTTCAAGAACAGGCTCTTTTTCCCCTAACTCACATGTCATTCATTTGATTGGTACTCAGTCATTGTGATGGGGGAATTACTGGTCATTTTGTCCGATTATTTTTGCTGTGTAGTTTAGTCCTCCCCGCCACTTCCATCTGCTGCATGGACAATAGCATGATGGTAGTTGGTTGAGGTGTCATTATATCGAATCTTCTACATCTTGTTGAGACTAGGCATGGGACGGTAAGGGGAAGAACAAAATAAGTCTTACGAAAATGTGTGGACATTTGCACTGTAGGAAGTGGCAGTAATTTCCCTATGGTGTGAAACAATGATGGTTAAAGGCGGTGGAAGTCATTACATCTGGGAGGGCTCAAATATGAATTTGCCTGTGCCCTCAATATGTTTACCTACCTGTGGGCCTAATTGTCGTGTTTAGACGGTTGACCTCAATATCCAGCATTCAACATCTTACACTTTAACCTTTTACTCGCCATAGATGTATACTCCATTACACGCCTCGGCAGCCAACAGTCAGATAAGTGTGGTAAAGCTGCTGCTGGAGTTGGAGGTAGAAGTGGACGCAGTCAACATCTACGGCAACACCAGTCTTCATGTGGCATGTCTCAATGGGCAGGACATCGTGGTCAATGAACTGATCATGTACAGTGCCTCGCTCAATGCCATGAACCACAAGGGACAGGTATGGATTGTTAGCAGAGGAAGCTGAAGCTAGTTAGTTAGTTCTTAGTTGTAAGTTAGTGCTAAGTCAGACATGGTCTGTGGGTTGGTCATGTACAGCGCCACGCTCGGCACCATTAGTTCTTGGCCGTAGTCGGTTATCTCTTGCCTGAACCTAGTTGGTGATGGTAAAATCTCATATTTTGCCACAGCATGCAGCGTCAAATAAAATGTATTTCTATGTTTGAGTTTTGTTACACTGCTACCATAAGACGCATTTGCATCAATGTTAAAAGCCCTTGAAAACTCAAAAAGAGCAACTTAGTAATTAGTTTTGTCTGAAATTGGAGAGATTTTACTGTTAGTACCGTAAACTCGCAGGTAAATGCCCATGCCCGTGTAATCGCCCATCCTCTGACTTTTGATCAATTTTCGGTTTTAAGCTTGAGTAATCGCCCATCCCCTACTTTGTGCAAATTTCCCCTAAGTGCCTACCTCTTGGGTAATCGCCCATCCCCAACTTACCACTTACAGAACTTGAGCTTGAACTCAGTGCTTTTGTTCACAGCTTCGCCTCGGACTCACACTTCCGTGTCTGCGGAAACACGGTGTGCTTACACCTGCGTACAATTGTCTCAAAAAGTGCGCTTTCAGCCGGCGTTTGTTTAATAACCCAAGCTCTGCAAATACCTTTTTTAAAGTAATCAACTGATCTTTTGTTAAATTAATATAGGCCTACTCCGTAGATTTTTATAGAAGTGGCGGTAGTCTACTACGAGATTAGTTATCATTCAGAGGTTGAATGTGGACGCCCCCTTGTGATGAAATGGCGTAATTTTTTGCGACAAGCACATACTTTGATGTAGGTATCCCTGTTAAGAAATATAAATCATAACAGTTACGCTCTATTGCGGCATACGGGACTATGCAGTTATCGGAACTTTTACATTGGGGCTTTGGTATGTACCCGAAAGAAGCCTACTTATGACGTCCTGGTCGTCACCAACGTAAGTTTGTCTAGGTGAAAAGTTTTCGAATTACCTTGTCTGAATTTATTGTTCTGTATCAGGCACAATTTCCGATGCTTATTCGAGTTCTGTAGACCAACTTTTTAGTGTTTGGCGAGAACAGGAGTAAAACGTCTAGACATCGCCATGTATTTTCAGACGGAGCACGGGATTTTGCTAGTTTTCTCCTAGGTTGACTGAGATTTGAATTAACCAATTGATCAAACCCCCCTCTCATTGTAATTGCAACCATACAGCATGTGAGGTTTATCTCCTGGGTCAACCCAGATTTGAATTGAGCAATTATACACACCGCCCTCTAGTCGTATAATTTACAAACGGTTTGTTTCGGCCGGGAACGAATCGTCCATGTTTTTAATCCAGTGCCAGATAAACTAAACAGTGAATCGAAGGTTTATTGGGTGTAATACGCAGCCGACATTAACAATGACGAGGCGGGACCAGAAGAGTTCCAACCAAACACAGTCGTACGAACTGCACTAACAATACAGTGGCACAGGTAATGAAATGTAGTCCCGTTCATTGATCTGAAATAGTCCTTACTGATACGGTAAGTGGACTGCCATTCAAGCTTCATAAAGCTCCGTGATATGACATTTTGCAGCATGCTAATATATTTGAAATCACCCTTTTAAGTGTTTGAGCCGTGAAAAATTTTGTGGTTGTCTTGCTATGCTGATAAATCAAACTCACAAGCTCCAGGTTCGAATGAACACCCGGTGCGCTTGCCCAGTTCAGTTGAAACTTGGACCTAAGTGCCCACCTCTTAGTAATCGCCCCCCGCCCCCTTCCCAACTTTTGGCCAACTGTTCATTTTAAGGGCCCACTGCTTGGGTTATCGCCCACCCCCCTGCCAAAGGTTTTCCCATTTTATGCCCCCACGGCATTATCGGCGAGTTTACGGTGTTTTCCTGCGAATTACAAGTAATGTTGGACCTAGTGATAAATGCACTGATCATGCATCGCTCAACACCAGGAACAACCAGGGTCATACATGTTATGTGGATGAAAGAAACTGTGAGTTGTGGGTAGTCGGACACTACATGACAGTGAACTGATCGTGTATGGCTTGTCACTCAGCACCTTGAACTGTTGACGGGTTGTTGTTAATGGATTTGTGATTGGTGAATGTATTAATTTCTGTTTAATTATTAACCTGTTGGTCTATTCATTGTTTTTCCCTCAGGAAGTCTCTGTCTGATTAATAATTGACCCCTGCCATACGTTAGCACCAACGGAGCCCAAACATATGTCACGCAATGCTTTGCCGAGATTTTTCAAGAAGTATGCTTTTAAATTTTAATATTTAATACCGATGTTTAGGTGAGGCATCTCCAAGTGTTTGTCGATTTGTTAAATGGTCACATTGAGAAATTCAAGCTTTTACTTAGAAAATATTGTGTGATTTCTCACCAAGGAAGCTTTAGATTTTGTTCACATTTTATACCTAGGTAAAGGTGAGGCATTTCCAGGTGAGAGTCAATTTTGGTCATAACAAGGAAATTAAATTTTCTCTTAATACTTGGATATCCCGTTGAGCTAGGGGACAATTTAGTCACTAACAAATGCTCATTATCCCTGTCCATCCGGCGAATGCTGCTCTATCTCCAATATCCTTGGCTGTATGTTCACGAAATTTTGCAGATGTATTCCTTTCATGAATGAGACAGCATGAGCGAATTTTTTTCGATGGATTCAACTACCGGTGTGCCCCCTAGTGGCAATGTATTATGTTTTCCTCTATATTGCCAAAGTTCGTTTACGGATTTTCATTGTAAATGAGCATTTATTTAGGAAACAATATCTCCCCTTCTCATTTTCTGATTGATTCAACCTGTTCTGGGCTGCCTCGTGGCTGTATTTATTGTTTTTGAATCTGTTTTATGTGGTCCTCCTCTCTTTCGGTCAAACTATGGATGTATTACTAATGGGAAGAAGATGGCTAACAATGATTTTATGATGCTCTGACTACTCTGGCACCACCTAGTGGCAGTTTTATGATGCTCTGACTACTCTGGCACCACATAGTGGCAGTTTTTTGCATGCATGGCTGTATCTTATAAACCCCTTGTACAAACTTTGTTAAATTTGGCAAGTGTGTTTCTATGAAAGTGGCAATGGATGGCGACAACTTTCAGACGGATCAGACTACTAATATGCCCCCTAGTGTCCACTTTATATTTTACATTTTCCTTAAATCTGTGTCTTCAGAGTTTCTTGATAGGTTTTCATGAAAATAGGTTTCTGTTGAACAGAGAATGNAACAAATGCTCATTTTCCCTGTCCATCCGGAGAATGCTGCTCTATCTCCAAAATCCTTGGCTGTATGTTCACGAAATTTTGCAGATGTATTCCTTTCATGAATGAGACAGCATTAGCGAATTTTTTTCGATGGATTCAACTACCGGTGTGCCCCCTAGTGGCAGTTTATTATGTTTTCCTCTATATTGCCAAAGTTCGTTTACAGATTTTCATTGTAAATGAGCATTTATTTGGGAAACAATATCTCCCCTTCTCATTTTCTGATTGATTCAACCTGTTCTGGGCTGCCTCGTGGCTGTATTTATTGTTTTTGAATCTGTTTTTTGTGGTCCTCCTCTCTTTCGGTCAAACTATGGATGTATTACTAATGGGAAGAAGATGGCTAACAATGATTTTATGATGCTCTGACTACTCTGGCACCACCTAGTGGCAGTTTTATGATTCTCTGACTACTCTGGCACCACATAGTGGCAGTTTTTTGCATGCATGGCTGTATCTTATAAACCCCTTGTACAAACTTTGTTAAATTTGGCAAGTGTGTTTCTATGAAAGTGGCAATGGATGGCAACAACTTTCAGACGGATCAGACTACTAATATGCCCCCTAGTGTCCACTTTATATTTTACATTTTCCTTAAATCTGTGTCTTCAGAGTTTCTTGATAGGTTTTCATGAAAATAGGTTTCTGTTGAACAGAGAATGAATGACAACTTCCCATTTTCGGATAGATTCGACATATTGTACGTTTACTATTTTGCCTCTCTGTTGGCCAAGTCGCTCCAGAATCTTTATGAAAATTGGCATACGTTTTCTTTCTGGGATGTGCATGACTGACGATGATTTTTGAATGTATCCGACTGCTGTTGTGGCTATTTTATTTTGTTATCTGTTGCTAAAAACAATTTCCTTTATGTATCTCTGTGAAATATGGGTTGTGTTTCTTTTGAGGAGAGCACAACTGATGTGGATTTTGGGACAAATTAAACTGCTGCAGAGTTGCCCGGTGACAATTTTATTTTTTCTTTATGTCTGCCTTGAAATCTACCAAGTCTCTTGATGGATTTTCATGAAATTTGGCAAATACGATACTACTTCGTAGAAGACAGCACCAGCCCTGTTTCAGATGGATGTAACCATTGCTCCACCTTTATTGTTTTTGTGCCCTTTATCGTCTGCCTCCATACCCTCCAAACTTCTTAAAGAACCATTTATCAAGTTCCTCCATGGATGTTCATGAAATTTGTCAAAGAAGTTACCACCTAGGGGCTATTTTAAGTTTTACTAGCATTGCTGCCTGTATTGGGCATGTTTAAGATATGGATCATATCTCGTATCTGCGCTGTATGCGATGCACACAGTGGCGCACTCGGTGTTTCTCTTGTTAACAGTTGTCAATTACATGTTGTAGATGTGATTTTTGGTTCTAATTAGCAACTATTGTGTCATTTAATGGGTAATTTGGCATGCTTAATAAGCTGCAGAATGAACTATGTTCGAGATGGGTAATTCCCATGCGACCATATATTTATATGAAGGCGCATTCGGGCAAATCACAATCAAGGTCCATATTCGGTGGCCACTTTTGGTGAAAAATGAAGGTTGTCATATAACTATAAAAGCTGGGTTTTAAAGTACCATCATTCCAGGTTTGTAATCTAAAATATTTTTGCACAAGATCCACCAATTAAAATTTTATGGCCTAATGCATCACAGTTGTATAAAAGGGTGATGTTCACTGCAACTTATGGTCACAGCCCACTTCTATCATGCAAAAATTCATAAGGTAGCTGTTAATTTAACAAGTTCTTGATCAAGTTAAAGAAGTATCACATGCTAAAATAAGACAAGTTATTACCGTGCTGATCAAGTTGTTCTAGACGATGATACATTGCATATCTTAACTCAGTATAATGAGAACTTCTTCTCTTGCAATATGATTCTTATAAAAAGAAAATGACATATAACTACTTTTATCAAAAACTTTATTGGTGCTGTTTGCCTAGTTTTCAATACATTCACCAGTTGGTCAAAATAGTTAAAGCAATGCTAGGCCCAGTGTTCAACTTGTAAACAGCAAAAATGGTACTGGTTGGGGGGTGCATACACTATGCACAGTCAATCAACATCAAATTTATTGGATGGTCTTGAGTTTTGTGCTGCCACTACTTATTGGTTTGTTTTAAGTTGTCTTGAGAGATAGAGAACCTGCCCATGCAACATCAGTTGTCACATGACGTGTCCTCTAGGATGTTACTAGCCAAGTCCTGTGTGGCATTTTATTGCCCATCAATTTGATAATGTCCATTGTTTTTGTCAGACTGGATGAATTTTGGAAATATCAGTATTGTTCATGAGAACAGCAATATGTAAAAATACTTGTGGCCAATACTTTATAGCACATACGTACACTACACAGGGGTATGTACACTTAGTCTACATTTCAGTGACTTGTCAGATTTATAAAAAATACTTAGAATCTACTGAGAGTTAGTTCATGTACCAAAGTTATTCAATGAGAACAAATAAAAAGTACAGCATACATGTGCATTAGATGTCTGTCATTCTTTGAAATCAAGCACATGTTAAAATATAGGAGTCCGTACACTACACAAATGCTAATATTTCATTCAAAACAATTGTATTTGTAATTAACACCCTTTTTAACTTGCATTTTAATGAAGGAAACTGTGTGTGACAAATGTTGCTTCCTTACTGTGTAATATTTTTGTGTCATGGTATTTGTTCATATCGGGGTATATACACTACATTTCAATGACATGTCAGGTTTGTAACTAAATACTAAGAATCTACTGAGAGTTAGTTGATTTACTAAATCAATTCAAAGAGAAAATTTAAAATAAAAAGCACAGCATTCATGTGCATATCTGTTGTACTTTGAAAATAGGCACAAATCAAAATATTGGGGTAGGGACACTATACAAATGCTAATATTTCACTCAAAATAAATGTATTTGCAATAAACACCCTTTTAACCTAACATTTTGAAGGAAGGAAACTGTCTGTGACCAACGTTGCTCATTTACCAAGTGATATTTTAATTTCATTGCATTTGTAAACTTGGGGGTACGTACACTATAAATTGGGGTACGTACATTACATCAGCGTTTCTGCATCACATGGTAACATTATGTTGTATGACCATATATTTTTCTTTGGTGATAATAAGCTCTATGCTGTTATTTAAAAGGCAATAATTTCATTTGCAATGACTATTTGTGTTACTGTACACTACATTTTATTAGCCTTTTGGCCAATTTTCAACATAGCTAACCCACTAAGTGATTTTGAAAGCAACTCAAGTTATTCCCAGTCATATCAAAGCAATTGTTTACTTATAATAAATAAATAAATTCCGTTACTACTGTTGACAGTTGAAAAATTGTAATTTTTAAAATGGCCACTCGTAATGCTAAAAATGCCTGAAATTCTTAGATAAAACATGCATAAATTTCGCAAACGTCCGATTTTGATGATTCTTTTTTTAATTTGCTCATAAATAACTCTTTGCATATGAGATTCAGTTGGCATTTGTTAAGTGACCATAACACAGTCACCTCTCGAATATGGAGCTTGATTGTGATTTAGCCGATTATGCCGTCCTAGTCCAGCGTCCATTGCTGTATCTCCAAAACCCCTATTGTCGATGTTCATGAAGTTAAGCAAAATATGCTCCTTTCCTGGATGGCATAAGCGAATTTTCGGATGGATCCCACTAGTGGCAATGTTATTTTTTATGTTTGCCTCTATCTTCGAAGCTCCATAACAGATTTTCTTGAAGTTTGTCAAGTAGCTGTCTTATTAGGAGATGATGCTACATTCTTGTTTTCAGATGGATTCGACATATTTTCCACCACCTGGCAGTCATTTTTATTGTTTCCCAGTCTGTTTTTGACAGTTTCTATTGACAAAATCACTGTAAGGATGACTATGAGAATTGGCGTATGTGTTCCTACTGGGAATAGGATGGTTGGTGATAATATTTGGATGGCTCTGATTACTATGGCGTTTTTGCGTCCTTGGCTGTATTTCCTAAACCTTCTGCAGTATCTTTTTTAATTTTGACTAGTGTATTTGTATGAAGGTCACGAATCCAACTACTGCTGTGCCCCAGAGTTGCAATTTTAGTTTTTTCCATTTTCCTCTCGGAGTCTCTACCTTTGGAGTTCCTTGACAGACTTTTATGAAACTTGAAAAATATTTTTCGGTTTAAACACTCTAGCACCTTCCCATTTTCTAAGGGAATTGACCTATTGTCGCTACTTAGTGGCCATTTTCATTATTTTTCGAGTCTGGTTTTTGCCATTTTCCCTCTATTGGGCAAACCACTCTAAGAATGGTTATGAAATACGATGGGTGTTTCTCTTGGCAAGTGCATGGCTGAGGATGATTTTCGGATTTTCGGAGGATGGGTCTGACTGCTGTTGTGCCCTCTGGTGTCAGTTTTGCTTTGTTGCGTATTGCTTAATATCCAAGTTCTTTGATGGATCTTCACGACCTTCTGATATGTTTTCGTTGTAGAATGTGGATTTTGGGACAAATCTGACTACTGCGGAGCACCTAGTGTTTTTGTTTTTCTTTGTGTTTACATTCAGGTTGATATCTATTAAGTTCCTTGATGGATGTTCAGGAAACTTAGCACACACGTTGCCAGGACATATCTAATAGCACTGCTCTGTTTCAAATGGATTTGACATATGTTATGCCCCTTACTGGATTTTTTATTAGTGTCTGTTCTTTGTCACCTGTTTCTGTCTTTCAAATTACGTCGAGAATCATGATAAAAGGTATGTTCCTATTGAGGAGAGATTGCTTGGCTCTTGCTTTCACCTTTAGAGGCTGTTTAACATACTGGTCATTAGTTGTATCTGTGCTGTATGCGATGCACATGGTGGCACATATCAACCCTCCTTGTTGTTGGGTAAACATCCTGGACAAAAGTAAATGCTAAGAAAATGCAAATGTACGATTACTGACTAAGTTTGTAATGCATAAATCGCACAAATCTAGTTTGTAGCTGGGAGGTCAGCCTGGAGTTTCGTTAATCGCTTTTGTGTGAACTCACTGAAGAATTGCTGTAATTAGTGATAAGCTTTTATTTTGTGCCTACTGTGTTTACCTTTCAGACTCCCCTGCATTACGCTGCTGCTTCTACTCACGGGGCCATGTGTCTGGAGATCTTGGTGAACGAAGGAGCTAATCCAAACGTGCAGGTCTGTGTGTCATGCTTTATCTATGAGTTAGATATTGAATGTCTGAAAGAGTATCTTTATTTATTTAGTGAAATATGTACGATAAAATCTCACCAATTTGGGGCAAAAATAATTGCTAAAATTGTATGTTTTTTCAAGGGCTTCTCTAACATTGTTGTGAAGACCCACAATTTCACAAAACGTGTCAGATGGTAGCTAGTGTACAGAGTTTGAACATGGAAGAGTATTAATTTTGGTACTACATATCTTTGATAAAAAAGGAGAAAATATAATAAATTTCACTTGTGTCCTAAATCGGTAGGATTTTACCATAACATAAGCAGTGTGACTTGTTCTATGGTTGCATCTAGTACAAACTGTATAGCACAATCAGGATTTCAGTTTCCCAAAAACTGGAAAATATTGCTAATGATTAATCATCTTAGACATTGATAAGCTGGACAGTGGCGGCTTAGTGGAGTTGTAGGTTACTGTCTTTCATGTGTTTGTCATTTACGATTAATGCTCTTAATGCTGATTGGTTTATCAATGTTTTGTCAGGTTGCGGTTAATGGTGTCGGGCTGAGTATCTGATTGGTTGCCTGGCTTGTGTTGAGAAACGTGATTTTGGAAGGGTTAATTTGTTCTAGTTTTCCTCAGTGAAGATAGAGGGCGCCACATTGTGGTGAATCATTGCCATGAGACATAGGTGTAGTTGTGTTTCCAATAATGATCTGTCATTGTATTTGGTAATGTCTGTCGCAGGCTCATGATGGCCGTACACCCCTGCACATGACGGCACTGCATGGAAGGTTCACTCGTGCCCAGACCCTCATACAGCACGGCGCCATCGTCGACTGTGTGACCAAGTCTGGCTGCACGCCCTTGCACATCGCTGCACGCTACGGACACGAGCTTCTGATAAACACGCTGCTGGCTAATGGTGCTGACCCCTTCAGGTGAGTTAGTGTAGTAGAGCACCGTCGCACATTTCTGCCATCACAATCAGGGGCTTGGTGACCCGGAGATAAAGCACGTAGGCTTGTGACGGAAAGTGATTATGTCACACCGCTCGCAACTCTTCCAAACTGGAGACAAACAAAATGGCGGTAGCCTTTTTGTTTACACTAACAAATTTGTTGAAACCAGAACTATTAAATTTTGAAAATCTGAATCCCGTGCCTCATTATCTATGAACCATACAGATAGTACATTGACCACTTTTTTTCTGAAACGGAGATTAATTAACTGGTGATTTGCCTTTTACAACTTCACTCAGTGTAAATTCCTATGGAGTTAGAACCAAGATGACAGAATCTGGTCGAGTACCTCAGTATGGTGATGTCACAATACCTCAGTATGGTGATGTCACAATACCTCAGTATGGTGATGTCACAATACCTCAGTATGGTGATGTCACAATACCTCAGTATGGTGATGTCACAATACCTCAGTATGGTGATGTCACAATACCTCAGTATGGTGATGTCACAAGTTCTCTCTTTATTCTTCTGTTGCCACCACATTAATAGACGTTTTTCTTAGTCGACCATGAAGGCAGTCTCTGCCTGGCAAAATTGTAACACGTATAATTGATTACTAAATTAGCTATGAGTCTTGAAACATGGGAGTATTTGAACTGCCAGTACAGTGCACATTTTTTGATAGGTATGAGCTGTTAAGTGCTAACAGGCCAGTGGATGCTGCTCCAGATGGTCCGTGTCCATGAACTACTTGAGTGACATCGGTGTTCACCATCTCTGTACAATACACAGGGCAGTTATGATAAAATACATTGTGCAATTTCTATTGTAAAATGAAACATTGTTTCAGAATTTGGCATGTAAGTGGGACTTGAGTTATTAGTCTGGTGTTTTATGCTGCATTAGATTAACCATTACTTGTGAATGAATTTTGCCTGGTGGAATCTTGGTGCTTCACTTTGTTCCTGTTTTTCTTAGACAGGGCAGCAATGGGATGCTGCCATTGCACATGGCGGCTCTTAACGGTTTCTCCGAGTGTTGTAAGAAGCTGCTGCAGTCTACGGAACACTTTGATATTAATACCAAGGATGATCATGGCCGAACGGCGCTACATGCTGCTGCCTGTGGAGGGTAGGTGGACTTGACTGTCATCTTAAGATTGTTAACAGTATGGGCTTGAGTATTACGGTAAAAATTCTTCAATTAGGGACAATGCAAAAGTACTAATATTTTGCTTGAGGTTGGAACTTGCCCCATTATTTTTCATCTTAAATTCAAGAATCACAGGAAATACCGCAAAATTACCCACTCTGTAGATTGAAAACTAATTGTCTGAAATTTGAGAGATATTTTGAATGCCAAAATCGTTCTTGTCCCAAATTACAGAATGGAGAGTTTTTGTGACCCAAATTCTAGAGACTATCCCAAGTTGTAGAGATTCTGCCAAATTGGGGAATTTTTACTGTACTATTATCTACTCTCAACATAGTAGGATGCTGGCTGTTGTGCCTTCTGTGAAACAAAGTTGACCTATTTGTGTTTGTTGTGTTGTTTCTATTACAATGAGAGAACCTGATTGTTAAAGGGTCGTGTCATTTTGTGCTTTGCCAAGTTCTTTGCATGTTTACTACATTATGGTGTAGGGTGCTGGGTGTGGTGCGCATTCTCTCAAACACTCTAAGTCATGTTACTCGGACTTTTTGTAGTTGTTGTTGTCCTAATCATCCTCACCAGCACATTCAAGTCTACATCATCATCACTATGATGCAATACAATCTTATGTCAAATTCCTCAGGCACCACTGAGCAGTTTATCTTGACTGATAACCAACCGTCTAAAATTCACACCGAAAGCTCCGATGACTTTTTATAGCTTTGTCTTTACAATATGTTTGTTCAACCAGGACATAGCCTGTAGCTCTGACCAGTAGGAAACAAGTCATCTGGGCAGGGGTTAGGATACGAATTTTCAAATTTTGGAATTTGCAATATTGAATTCGGCAATTTTGATTCCACTAGCATCAACCTGGTAGGATCTCTGCCGAATTGCTGTATGAACTTTTGTCAGATGACCATATGGAGTCGTGTGATATAATCATATGGAGTCATGTGATATAATCATATGGAGTCATGTGATATAATCATATGGAGTCATGTGATATAATCATATGGCGTGATATACCTTTTCAGGAACGTGGAGTGTCTGGACTACCTCTTGTCTTCCGGCATCGACTACAGTGCTAATGACATGGAGGGTCGTGCGGCACTGCACTATGCTGCATTGAACACCCACTTGCAGTGTGTTACGTCTCTCACCATGTGTGGCAGCACCCCTGACGTACAGGATAGGCGTGGCTGTACTCCCTTGCACTACGCTGCAGCCTATGATGGCGAGGCCAGGTTAGTGTTCACTGTTGAGAGTAGAGCAAGCTTTGGAATTGATAACATGACTAATTTGTCAAGCTCCAATAATAAGACTTGTAGCACCTACTGTGGCTATAGGAATTCAACTGGCATTGTAGTCTCTTAATCTTTTATCCGATTATTACACTGTTTTTTAAGGTTATGTAGGATCTTGTTGAGAAATCTGCATTTAGCTGAATATTTGCAAAACCATATAATTTAATCAATAAAAAGTACATAATATTTAAAAGTAGAAAGTTTTTGATTCTCCAACCACTTGAGTCATGTGACGATGTACTTTAGTTAAATATAACAATAAGGTACGTTTCATAGTCAAACAACAAGTAAACATATTGTCCAAGATAAAAGCCCTGTTATTGTTTTCTAAATGATACTTTCTTTTTAATTTTATGCAACTTTTAAATTTTTTCATAGAAATCATAAGATTCTATTTTCGGTAGCCCCCAATGCAAATGTGGAGTAAAATTTTAAAAGCAATTCCTAACAGTGCATATAACTTGCTAAAGCATACAAATCCCTTCAGTCATTTCTGAGGCTTGATGTTATCCATATTTGGCCATTTTTCTATGGTCCTACATACTATAAGCAGCCTGTTAACATACAGAGCAGTATGTCCTCCCCCCTCACTAACCATACTGCTGTTCTGATGGTTAGCAGCTCTTGTAAACTCATTTCTTGTCAACATTCTTTTTTCACTTGTCAATCAGTTTTCATTGGAAAAGAATGCTGCTCGCTATGAAGGAGCTAAAAACAAAAATGGTTTTAAAAAAACATGAAATACTATTCCCCTGAAGTATTACCTGTTGAGCATTTCCTATTCAGAATTGTGGAACACCTGCTTAAAATTGGGGCCAGCGTGATGTTAGCTGACAAGAGCGGTTTCAGTTCACTTCATTATGCAGCACTAAATGGCCACAAGATGGTGCTGGACATGGTAAGTTCTGTTCATAGGTGGCGTTGTAAGCGATGTAGCAGAGTAGTGAATTGGCTTGACATCACTAAAGAACAACAAAGACATTCAAACTCATATCTCTTTGAAAAAGGCAACATCCTTTGTTTTTTTATTAAAAATTAGAATAATATGTATGATTATTTTTAGAAAATATATTTTAGTGTTGTCAATTATTTATGCTGCTATAATGAAATGATGTAGATGCCAAATTTTCCGGTATAATGTTTATGCATTTCTTTTCATTGTGCAACCTGAATGACGTATTTGTTGTTGAAGTCTATAAATTACATTTTCCGGCTGTGTGCCTCCAGTTTTGTGTTTACCTGAACCGGATCGTTCTGTTACAGCTGTTGGAGGCTTGTGCAACAGATTTTCTGTCCAAGACCATGTCAAGTCCTGTTGTGACACCTCTCCATCTGGCAGTAAGTACCACGCCGTGGCAGTCTGAGTTCTGATCACTGGGGGTTCACCACAAAGGGGGCAATAAACCTGCACCTTTAGGTTTTGAATTACGCAACGCGCTTTTATAAAATCTCATTCTGTGCCTTATTCTGATTGAGTACGATTTCCAGGCTTGAGGAGAACAGACAGTTTGTTATAATATAATTGCGTCAGTTCAATCTTATCTTGGTTGCTGGTCAAGACAGGTTGTTTCCAGCCACCATGCAGTGTGGTGTGGCAGAACTCCAGGTGTTAAAGTGTTCAAATTCAGTTCACACAAAGGATAAGAAAACAGTATCATGGCTTATGAAGAGCAAATACACGTGTGATAAAGTTTTGTTTTACCATCAGAACATAGTTTATGGTGAATTTGGTTATGAGAAGTGTTTGTTTTGTTAATTCATTTCTCCTGAAGCTGCTATGATCACTAATCATAAGAAAATGATCTCAACTTTTTCCTTACTCAGATAAAAAGTGATTTTTGGGCATTGAAAGAGCATACAGATGGGTTCCATACTGCTAGAGACTGACCCAACTTATTGACCGGCCTATTCTCGACCAATAACAATTGGTCAGGTCATTCCAAGCACAGAAATCACTTTTAGTCAGTTTAAGGAAAAGACACCAATTAGAAAAAAGGTCTAGCTCATAAGTTTTAGTTCTTGATGGAATGCACAGGTTCATAGCTCCTGCAAATGATGTTAAGGTCACTTACAAGGGTCCTACATTTCAAGAAACATTTTTTCCGCTGAATAACACGCATCAAACTGGTTCTCAAAATGCAGGGCCCCTATAAGCTACTGTTGCTGTGTATCTGGGACCCCTGTAAGTGACTACTGTGGGTATCAGGGACCCCCCTGTAAGTGGCTATTGCCGTGTTTGGCAGCAGCCGGTACAAACTACTTGATCCCAGTGACAACACTGCCGCAGATGAAGCATTGTGACTATTCTCAGTGATCTCCCATGGTAAGTGTTACACCCTCGTCATGAAGCTGAGATGGAGAGAAAGTAGATTTGGTTTCTAGTTTTTGATAGAACGTAATGAAGCGTTTTTGTTAAAAAATTGGATTATTAGAATTCATTCGTTCAGGAGCAAGTCATGGCTTTGTTTTATTGTCAAGGTTTCTTAAACCGGTGATTTTCAATCTGTAAACCTTGTTTGATAGGTTTTTGTTATTATCTGCATAATACTTTGTAGGTGCCATGATTTACATGTTCAAATTATAACTTACAAATAGAAAGAATAAGACATTTGAAAATCCCCAGATAGCATAGATTGTGTACTGTTTGTGACCTACACATTGTACAAGACAAAACGATTTTTGAATTGAGAGTCCATTTTATGACGATTTGAGAACAACTTTCAAGACTGTAAGCATCATTATGAGCTTACCTTAGAAAATGCCGTGCTGAAGTGTGATAATTTAAACTTAAGCAGGTTGTAGTAGAAGAGATATTGTAGTTATGGAGGCCTGCTGTACAACAACAAAATCAACAAAAAATTAAATTAACTTTCCTGTCTTCAAACACAAATAATAATCTGCTTTACAGTAGCTGTGTATTCAGTGCTGTGCCATTTAAGTTTCTGTGATTTCAGTGTTTTGTTGCTGCTACTTTATATTTTATTGGCTCTTACTGATTTTCTCTGAATTTATGATTATATCATTTTATAAGACAGTTAGGTGTTTTGCTGTAGCCAGATGTACAAATCTGTTTTGAATAGTTGTTACTTTCCCCCACAGTCCTACAGAGGTCATTGCTGTGCCCTGGACCTACTGGTCAGCATCTCCATCAACCTGGATGTGTGTGATGCAAAAGGTCACACACCCCTTGACCTGGCTGCCTACCAGGGTCATACTGATTGCTGTAAGGTGCTGATAGAACACGGCGCCATGACAACAACTCAAGATGCGGTCACCAAGCGCATGCCTCTACATGCTGCTGGTGAGTGCCTGTTTAAGAAAAACAAGGACAGTGACATATATCTGATTGTGTCAAGGATTTATTTCTCATTTGTTTTCTGTCGACTAAATAAGTAGATTGCAGTGTAAAGTGATTTTAGTTTGTTATTTTGCAAAACAATGTTTCTGTTAAATTTGAAAGTAGCTTAGCATAAAAGCAAAACACCTTTTAAATGATGATGCTGAATGCTGAATAAAAAGTCACGAAATAATAATCTTCAAAAATTAGATTGGGCCAGAGTTATGTGTGGCATTGTGGCGGCACAAAGGTGCAAAATGTGAATCACACGTTATGTAAATGTGAATCACACGTTATGTAAATGTGAATCACACATTATGTAAATAACATAGGGTTTGGTTGCGGAACAAGATGGCTCATGGACTCATGAACATAGTTCTGCACTCATCAGCAGGGCTCAGTTTACTGACTCACGATACACATCCCTGCACTCACAAAACAGCGTATGCATCCAAAAGGCATGATTCTTGGACTACAAGTACAGCTCCAGCGCCTGTAAAGATAACTCATGGACTCTTAACTGAGTCATTCAAGCACCTGATTTTTAGTTATGTGAATCAGCGAGTGTTTTTTTGGCGTGGAAGCTGTGTTTTGTGAATGCAGTCCCATGTATGTGAAGCCCTGTGGTGAACTGAGTTTACAGGAATGTGAGTGATGTTTGTAAATGCGCGAGTCGCGATGTTCGGGTATCCTGAGTTTATAATTTCTAAATAGTTAAGTACTACTTAATCATGTTAATCACTGTAAGGAGTTGACAAACGTCTTATTGACAAAACGAGAAAATTTTAGAGCAAAAGTTTCTGGTTTTATCGCTGATTCACAATTAGTTTCCACTAATTCGCATTACTATTTTCCCCTCAGCTATGACAAAACTTAACAATTTTTTTCCTTCGTTTGTCATTTTTTTATAGAAAACTACTGTATTGTAGCAAGCACAGTCTTTTTTGTGATGAGGAGTGCGAGTGTCTTTGTACGGTGGTTTACAAAGAATTCATCTTGTTAAAATGGAGGCAAATTTTGGCGTACAATATCCAACAATGACCAAGAATGAACGCAGATACGTATCCTTGTTTTGTAGTTAGATTTGATTCATTAACTCACTGACTGTAGGTTGGCAGTAAAAAGTTACAACTTACTGTTGTTTCCCAACCTGCTCTGATGTTCCAGCTTACAATGGCCACCAAGATTGTGTGAAAGTGCTGCTATCCCACGATGCACCTGTAGATGCTGGTGATGAACAAGACAGGTACGCTTTGTTTGATGGTGTTTGGAGGAAACTCAATAGGATACTGTCTCCTGGCTTATGTAGATACATTGTACATTAGATTTTAAGAAATTGGCGTTGTTTCAAAGCAAAAATGTTCAAAGGATTTAGTGTTATTCAGAGTCAGATTATCTTCTGGGTTTTTCATGCCCTTACTTTGACGACATCTGGCGAATTTTCACAAGTTCATCAATATTTTGACAACTACTGTAACATATTCTAGGCTAACAAAGCTTAAGTCATTGCATTGCAAGATTAGGAATTGTCTTCATTTTTGTGATTTTTTTAATACAATAATTAATTATATACTGACTTTTTGCCTCAATTATTATCATGTTTCTTAGATTTTGGATATGCATCAGTTATAAACTATTGGTGAATGCCTATAATGGTATATTAATATTCCAATTGTGTAGGACGGCCTTGATGCTAGCGTCCTGTAACGGCCATGTTGACTGTGTCCTCACTCTACTGGCTAACGGGGCGAATGTTCAGGCGTGTGACATTTACAAGAAGACGGCTCTTCATCGCGGGGTAGGCCAGTTAGCCACATGGAACAGAAACTAGCTTTATCATGCATATTATAATTTACTATTAAGGAAAATTAGTACTTAAAATGTTTGTTTAAATACAAGATATTACAAAGTGTGATCATGTAAATTACAAGAACTTGTCCTCTCATTTCTGGGTAGAATTACATAAGGTGTCACACTTAATTTTCCTTGTGATGTCATTCCTCAACTTGTCATTTTATTCCAAGATAGTGTTGATGGGGTTTGCCAACAACTTGGGACAATTATAACCACATGATGATCCACAAAAATGTTCATTTTTTACTGTACATATGACTGCTAATGGTCACCATTTTATCTACAATTGATGTGGCTGTCTCTGACCCAATCCAGTCCTTGTCTCGGGGGCGGTCTACTAATGGCCTCACAGAATGCATGAAAGCCAGCAACTTTAGACAGTGCAGTACTGTTGTACACTGAAGTTGCACCACTCTGGTAATTATTTGACTAAGGCACAAAGAGGACATGAAACATCGATTCTTAACTTTAAACTTCTAACAATGAAATGGCTTAACAGGTAACTTCAAAGTGTTCTTTTCTGTTTTATTTCATGGCTGCCAGCGATCAGTATCTTATCTCCGAATACGGCAACAACTGACCACTCCTGTCTCTTTCTTTGCAGGCGGCTAATGGTCACGAGGAATGCGTAGACGCCCTACTGCAACAGCAGGCAGACCCTCTCACCCCGGACAGTCGGGGACGCACTCCAGTACACCTCTCTAGCATGTGTGGCCATGTGGGCTTGTTGGGTGCACTATTGCAGGCCAGTAATGGTGACGCCAATCTATTGGACAACAAGAATTATACACCACTACACTGGGCGTGCTATAATGGTAAGTTGGAAAAGATTTTGTGTGGGGAATGGCGTCATTAAGGAATGAGAAGACTGTAACGTAAGTTTAACTTGTATGGGGCCCAAGATCACCAAATTTCACTGAAGGATTGATTTGAAACTTGACCAATCACTTCACGTGATGTTTAAATGTGTTCTCAAAGCTTAACATGCAATTGATCAAGTTTTGAGTTGACAAATTGAAAAAGTTTCGGGTTGAGTCTCGGTTAAGGCTTGGTTTCAGTTTCAGGGCTGATTTAAACCCACTTTCAGTCAAATAGCAACTGTTGATTTAGGTCACTTAGTAGTTTAAGCCTGGTGTCACCTCCATAGTCTGATCAGACATGTATACTGTGCTGGTGAAGTACTGATGTATCACTTTTGTCCAAGACATGTATTGTGGGCTGGACAAGTCCTTATGTATTGTTATTGTTCAAGACATGTATTGTGGGCTAGACAAGTTCTGATGTATCATTATTGCTCAAGACATGTATTGTGGCAACTAGTGATTTAAATAAAAAGCTGTTTCGTAATGGAAGGTGATTTTTTTAGGAATGACATGTGATAGCAATATTATATCTTATAAGCATTACAACTGGTGGAATTGAAATTATTAATCTTTGATATCTTGTGGAACATTTTAACTTAAGTGAACATGGCTTATGTCTTTGTCAATTTCCCTTGTCAGGTCACGATAGCTGTGTCGAACTGATTCTGGAACATGGCAACCAAAAGGAGTTGCTTGGCAACCCATTCTCAGCTCTCCACTGTGCTGCGCTCAATAGTAATGACACTTGCGTGGACCTGTTGATTGAGGTGTTTGGCGAGAAGATCACCAACCTGCCCGACTCCAAGGGGAGGTGAGTGTGCCACCGGATGTGGCTTTGGAAAGATGGGTGTAACACTGGGAGTGAATTTGGGGAGGTGGGTGTGACAAGGGGAGTGGCTTTGGAAAGATGGGTGTAACACTGGGAGTGAATTTGGGGAGGTGGGTGTGACAAGGGGAGTGGCTTTGGGAAGGAGAGCGTGGCGCTGGAAGTGGTTTTGAGTAGGTGGTAGGCATAGCACATGGAGTGGTTTTGAGATGGTGGGCGGGACATTGGGAGTGGTTTTGGTAAGGTGGGCGTAACACTAGGAGTGGCTTTAGGAAGGTGGGCATTGCACTGGATGGAGTCTTGTGACAATTGTATGGCACTGGGCACGACCAATGTTTTATTAAAATGGGAGGTGTCCAAATATTATTTTTGTGAATACTTTATCTGCAGAAAAAACAAATGTCAGAATTTTCATTGGTCTATTTTTAAAGACTGAATATATATGTTAAATAAATTTCTTTACTGTCTTATGGAATTGAGGCCTGTTTTCGCAACACATCTAGAGTAACCAGTGGTGTGTCCAAATTGAGGTTGAAAACTTTCCATTGTTACAGAACGGCACTGCATGCCGCCGCCTTCAGTGATCACTGTGAGAGTCTGCAGCTGTTGCTAAGCAACGGTGGTGATGTCAACAAGATGGACACGTCTGGTCATACTCCTCTAATTTTGGCCTCTATGAACGGACATTGTGCTGCTACTGGTAGGTTGCTTGGAGGTTTGAGGAAATGTCATAATATTAGATTTTTGCCAAATTAGAAGCAAAAAGTTGATAACAGAAATGATGCTAAAGTGTGGCATGAAAATGTCATTTTTGTTTTCAACTTCTTGAAATGGCGTAAACTCTTGATTCGTTTTCACAACATTCACTGTTTTAATTTCAGACAATATTCTGACTTTTTTGATATACTTTAAAATTTGTACTTTCTGGCTGATTTGGTTGCAAAAGAGATAGTTTTGAACCACTTTCATCATTAAAGTTGTTTGTCATAAACTGTGGTGTTACTGATTTTGCATAATCAGCTGACTTGCTGTTTGCAAATAATCCAGTTTTGAATGAGGAATTTTGAGACTACAAGTGTAGAATGCCTCAAGGTAGATATTGTCGTCCACTGAGATGTACAACTGACAACTAACTTGTTCACTGTGTCCACATGTACGTTGTCACATTGTAAACTGGATACTCAATGTTATTTCCAGAACTGTTACTGGACAATGAAGCTGATATAAGCCTGTCCGACTCTGACCGCAACTCAGCTTTGCACCATGCCTGTATGGCGGTAAGAACAGTTATTGTATTTTGATGTAGAGACACAATACAAGTTAGGCCGTGCCATGTCAACTCTTAACGGCAATAGTTTGATATCACGTGCCCAACATATTTTAGAACCAGTTTTCTCCTTAGAATAACGTTTGTCAACTGGTTCTCAAAATTCAGGCACGTTTTCTCAAACTATTGCCAATCCAACGAGTGTTTGGGCAGGATATGGTAAAATCTCTCCAGTTTAGGACGCAACATGGCTGACAAGTGAAAATGTTATCCTTTTTTCATGCAACATATGCGACACCAAGTTGAATGATAGTCCGCGTTCAAGATTTGTACCATTAATTTTTGAAAAAATTGCGGTCATTCACAGCAATGTTGGAAGCTCTTGATAAAATAAAGTGCAATTTTGGCAGTTATTTTTCTCCGAAATTAGTGAGATTTCACCATACTAAACTAAAGACGGCCATATTACACATTATTAGTAATCAGGCACATCCCAAAATACCACGGCGTGCTCTTGAATCTGTGGTATTTACCCACAATGCTGTGCATCAGTAGGCCATGCTAATCACCTTTTTCAGCAAAATTGTTCTGACCCTTTGTCATTCCGATAATGATTCTAGTTTTTTTTATTGACAGCACTGTAACACGCAGTGCAGTCAGTAAAAATGACATCCTAGGTGGGGTGCAAAATGATGCCGTTCTTTTCTTGATTGTCTCCCCTCGTTTACCTGCCTGGTCTGTCAAGAGCTAGGTCAGTCATGCAACGGGTTTTTCTACCTTTAGGAAAGAAGAGTCAGAATTAATTTCAGGATGTGAGTGGGGCAGTTAACAATGAAATGTTTCTATGATTTTAATTAATGAGGCACGTTCTCTACTTTCAACCGGTGAAAACAAAGCAAAGAGGATTGCACTGCATAAGCTTATGTTGTGTCTGTCCATTTCATTTAGTAAAAGTGCTTGTCTTCCAGCACCATGAGAACGCCGCCCTGTTGATCCTTGATAAGGTGGAAGATTCTACCACAGTCAACTTGACCAACAATGAACTCAAGACGTAAGTCAACTAAATGTGTAGCAACAGACGCCTGATGTGAACTGTTGTCTAGAGTGGGTAATCTGTCCACAGTGAACCTTGTCTTAGATTATGGGTGCCTTGTGTGGCATCACAAAAGCAACAGATTGTTATGCAATTGAATAGTGAGAATGTCTTTCAGTTAAGAGCTCAGAAGGCATAAATTACATGTTAGATTTGTATGATTTTTGGGTATGTGTTGCCTTATCTGTGTATTTAGCCAGTTTAAGTGAAAGTGTCTTTTGTAAAAACAGGAAGTACGTAGAATTGACTTTATACCAGTCTATCATTTATATTGGGTCATGTGGCCATGTATTTTTATAGTTAAATTTATTTGTACAGAACGGTACATTAGGAACGAAAAAGAACATGACTGCATTTCTTTTGATCAAAATCTTCAAGGCGAAATTAACCTTTTGTTTTTTCGCAAAGAACTCCACTTTTATGGAAAACTGAAATTTTTTAAAGGCATTTCTTTGCAGTATTTTGAGAGGCAATTCAGAAGTCATACTATCTGAAAGTTTCATTTGAATCCAGTGATCCGTGATGTTGTTAGTTCTAACCAAAGGCAACAATGCAAACCATAAGCTTTGCATTACTAGCCACCCCTTCTTCACAAATGTTTCCGCTTGTTTGGACTGCGGTGCATGTGTAGGACGATGACATCATCTCTCGTGTTCCCCTAGACCACTACACCTCGCTGCTCACGAAGGCCTCGTCTCTGTGGTCCAAGCTCTGCTACAGAAGGGTGCCAGCGTAGTGGCACTAGACGACCGCGGGCACACGCCCGCCCTGTCGTGTGCACCCAACAACCGTGTTGCTGACTGCCTGGCCCTCATCCTAGGCCAACTCATGCCATTCAGCCCTGGCAGTACGTTCAAGTCTAATGTCAACAATAGCAGTTTCAGTGAGTTTGGCCAGCATTTTGTTGGCATTATTTGTTTCTACAGCAAGCCTCATTCAAAAACAGTAGAATATAAAATTTTAAACAACACATTCAGATGTTATGTACTGATTAATTGAAATGTCCAGGACTACCATGATTCGGTCAAAAATAATTCTAGCGAATAATAAATTGCTAAATATTTTGACAGCCGTTTGGCAATTTATGTCTTAACTGTTGTCTAGTGGGACACATTCAAGTTGGTGACGGCATTATGTTTTATGTTAAATTGATTGTTCCAGGGCATGGATTCTTTTCCCTTAAAACGCACCATGCTGTCTTTCTTACAGATGCTACGAGAACTATAGAAACTAGTGATAACTCTTCCCTTCCACGCAACCTCAAGGACACAAAGGAACTGTCAGGATCAGCTAGGTCATTCCAGAGTACTGATTCAGATCAGTTCTACTAGTCTCAGTCTTGTCTTCTTCAACACTGTCCTCTGTGGGCAGGAGTCTTCGTCTGGCACAGTCCATCAGTTGCTTATTAAAAGCAGTCTCTTGGTGAAAAAAGTAATGATGGTTTAGATGTACTTTGGCTGTGGTGACCCTCAAGCACTGAGGAATGTAGGTCATAGAAAGTCAGTGATGCATTGAAATACGGTGTTTTTCACCTGACTTGTTTCGTATACAAGTTAATCGCCGTTTGGTGTGTGGAAAATACTGGACACTCATGACTGCAGTTTTGCATTTTGTTTTTTAATTATGACAGGTGGGCTTCATTGTACTCCAACAATATCAATTAAAAGCAGTATCCAACTATTCAGCATTTATATATGCATCCTTGACCTTAATTTGTACTTAGATTTTTATCAATGCTTTGTATGAAACTCTATCGCAGTTTGTGACAGAAGTTATTTTGTAAGTAAAAAAGTTCTTCAACTCTTTTCCTAGCCAAGCAGAAGTGGGGCTGTACACTGAGAAGACCTGCCTTGAGATAGAACAAATTCTTTTAAGTATTAGGACTGATAGCTGGGGGTTGTATCGGCATTAAAACTTGGCATGCGTTCTTTTAACGTTTGAACCTGTGCTAGGATCTAGCTAAAATCTAGCCAAAGTCACATGTTCTCATTTAAAATACACGACAATATCTGACGTAATTTCGCGAAGTCTTGCTTTTTAGCGAGGTCCTAGCGTTACTGAACGGGAGGCTGAACTTTACCTTAAGTTGTTATTCATCTTAAGGTGAAAGTGATTCATTTGTGTCTTCATACTTTCACTCACCACTTCTGCATGATGTGGTTATTGGCTTATAAACGGTATAATTTGATGATTTCTCTGAGCAATATCCTTTAGTCTGGTAATACACGATAATAAATGTACATTCTATAGCTACATTTCACCCCGTTTAGCTGTCTCTGTAAACCTTTTGAGTTCTTAACCAAAGAACCAAAACCAGCAGCTGATCTGTGTTGTTCTCGTGGGACATGGTCCTTGTTGTGTCACATCACTGACGTATCATTGTTGATGGATCTAAGTTGAGGGTTATCATTCTTGTTGTTGATCTTTTCAGTGCTTATGTCACTACCAGCCTTGATATCTATATCCGTCGACTTAGTTATGTTTGAATAATCAAATTCTAAGTCTGTTGACAATATTTTATGTTTCTCTAACGTGATATTAGATGCTAGATTAATACAGTTATTTGTTATCATTCGTAAATGAATCGTGTGTTTTGTAAAGCTATATCAAGACAAGTGCATTTTTGTTGCCGTTATTTTACAATGTTTGGTTTCTGCATTTTGCCTCGCGCAGAAAGCATGGCACGTATACCATGTCCATTATTGATGGTCTAAAGTTTGCTGAATTTTTAGTAACGTCTGGTGAAGAATGACAATACCTTGTTGGCTTTTCAAAAATAAATTCCAATTATGGTCACTGAATTTTTACCACAGAAGTATAATCTTCACCATCCGATGTGAAACGCCACGCACTCCATATACTCTGACCTCGCATCAAGAGCCTTTACCTAGCACAGTGTTAAGACAATACATGCATAAACATTGATACAATGACTGGTGTTTTGTGGAGAGTGGTGAGGATTTCACTCCATGGTAATTGTTTATAATAGTGTTCTATGGTAAGAGTTTATGGCCCATGGTAAGGGTTGGATTACCACCACTGGATTCTACCTCAACAGTAATTCATGCTGTCCCTAAAAGGAATGGAACCATTTTTGATGTTACCTATAGGAAAAAATACAGCCCCTGGTGTTCTTGGAGAGACAATTTTCTGTATTAATTAATGTTCCTTGACGTATATTTGCTATCCAAGGAGCAATAGAAAGCCGCGTAAACAGCCCAGCAAATGGGTCACTTCTAAGTTTTAAGATTCATTTTTATTGGATACACTGGAATGACTTACACAGAAACAGGTGGTCTTGAATGTAAAATATTTTTGCTTAATGGAGGTGATTGCAGAAACAAGATGTGAAATTCTTGCTGGGCTTTTCCCACCACGTTCTGTTGATGCATTTTTAGTAAATACTCGGGGTGAGATCAGTAATTAAACATCTCCAAGGTAACCAGGATCTGTATTTTTGCTAAACGCAGCATCAAAAATAGTTGGCTGCATTCTCCGATAACCCAAAGTACATTTTGATGTCAATACAGCTACGTAAAATGATTTGGTTAGAACATTATATTTAACTTTTTTACTAATATTTATAATTAGATTGTGATTCAGAAGGTTTAACTATTCTCTGCATGAAAGCTTGGCATTTTGCTCGTCGTGTTCCAGTGTGGTCTAGAGTATGGGGAAACTGATGTGTGTAACACTGGTTAGGGGTTATATAAAAAGTTCATTACTACCAGTTTGTGTCCAGTAAAGGGAGCTTTTGTTGTGAGATTTCGACATTTCACAAAGGTACCTAACAATCCAACACTGCGCCCTCTAACCAAGAACCGCGACCTTAAAATACAGTTCTTTGGACAGCAATCCGAGCTTTCAAACATAAATCAGCATAAATCCTTCATCAAAATGTGATGGCCGTTGCACTTACTTAAGGCCGGGGCTTCATGGTAGTGTGTGATGGCCTGTTTTTTCAGGTTCTTGCTTCAAAGGCATGGTAAACCATTTTTTACGATTTAGGTTTTGTGTTTCCAGCAACCAATTGTTTTTGATGTTATGTTTAATAAGAATCCTGGTCCCTGGTTATCATGAAGATATATTTTGTTAATCACAGTTTCCCTTTCTGTATTTACTATCAATGGAACAATAGATAGTGGGATGAAGGGTCCGCATCTTTGTTTTCCATTCTTTTCCATTTAGCAAACATTGGATGGTCGTTTGTGTTATGAAATTGGAATTGAGTGCAGATCCAAGATGCGCCTCTTTTGTTATTTTGTTATATTATTCTATAGATAGTTAACACTTACAAAGGAACAGAAATGAACAGCAAGAAATGTTTATCATAGATTACCAGGCATGGATTTGTGTTTTTACTAAAAGTTATGTACAGGTAAAAAAGCTGACTTTCCTCTATGGGGTCTGCAGTGTTGTTGAAGACACCCTGTTCTGTCGTCTTTTACCCTTGGTTACAGATTCGTAGAAAATCATGTGTTCAGTTCCCTGTGTTCATCCAGGTATAGAGATCCAAGTGTGGCTTTGTGTTTTGTGCAGCTCATACAGTGGAGAGGTGGGGTTTTGGGGATATTGTTGTCCTGTGTTATGGACATGTGACCTTTTGAGGCTGGAATGGAATATTGTTGGTTGTAATACTTTGATGAAATTCCAGCTAATTGGGTAGATTTGAAAAGTGTTTTGTGTTCTGGTTTTGTAAGAAATAAAACCTTGGAGCATAGGAGTGTGAGGGCTCTGAACATGTCTTGTATTGATGTCTAGTTGGATTGGAGGTGTTGCCACAATTCAATGTGATTTTGTACAGGGAATCTTGCATCTACTATGTGTTGCTGTGTACATTGTCTTGCTTTAATGGTCAGGTTTTTATCACATCTATATGCTATAATAAATAGTAAAGTAAAATGTGAATTTTTATTTGCCCACAAAAATTATTGATGCGTATAGTATGGAATGCTAAAACGGAAGAAATTCAGCACATATTTACACTGGAAGATCATGATGATATTAACATCATTCAAAATGTTAACATTTTAAAAATCTTGTCAACTAAAACCTTGATTACATTCTTTTTAAATGTTGCCAACATTTTCAAAAAATATTAAAATTTTATTTAAATGTTGCCAAAAGTTTCAAAAAATCTTGTCTTCATTTTGAAAGTCAACGATTTTGTTCATCATGGATTACATAAGATAATTGCAGCGGAGAGATGTGTTCAACTCTAGATTTCAGATTTCGCTATCGGCAAGAGTATCCAATTTCCATGCATCGTTAAGAAATTTGAGAAATGTTTTTCTGTTGACGTGATAGCAGATGACGCTGTGCTTCTTAGTCATGGCAATTTTATTATGCGCTCAAATATTTGTACGTGGGCGTGTTATTCCGTTATTATTTTTTAGTCTGTTTTTTTTTGCGTCCGCCTCTGTCGGCCAACTTAAAGTTGACATCTTGTTATCATGGGAAGTGTACATGTGGCGATGATTTTTGGACAGCGTCGACGACTGTGGCGCCTCTTAGGTACAGTTTTCTTTTCGTTGCGTCTATGGCTGTATCCCATAAACCCCGTGCGGAATCTGCTAAATTTGTCAAGTATATTTATATCAAGCTGACAGGTAACGACGACTTTTTGTCGGAACCAATAACCGCTGTGCACCCTTGAGCCAATTATATTTTTCTCCGTTTCCCTCTGTATTTTTGGAGTTCCTTGGTATATTTTTAATGAAATTTGGCCTATAGGTTTCTATGAATGAGGCGATGACACCATTTTCGTTTTCAGATGAATTTGATGGGGTGTATACCTCCTAGTGGCTGTTTTTTATTATGTTTTTGGCGTCCATCTCTCTATCTGCCAAAGGTCTCTAAGAACTGTTATGAAAATTGGTAACTGTGTTCCTAGTGGAAGAGCGTTGTTGACGACTTCTGGACAATTTGACTATTGTGGCACTTGCTAGTGCCAGTTTGCTTTCTTTGCACCCACAGCTGTTTCTCCCTGCTGGATCTTTATGGAATATGACGAGTGTATTTCCATGAACATGACAACAGATGGCGACGTTTGGACGTATGTGACTACCACTGTACTCCCAGTGCCAGTTTCAATTTTTTATGGGCTTGACAAATGTGTTCCTATTGAGTAGAGCATTCCTGACTTGCTATACGCCCCCCTAGAAGCTATTTTAAGTTTGCTAACATTGGTCCATTTAGTGAGAATATATTAAATGTGTAACCATTCCTTGTATCTGCGACATATGACATGCAGACGATGGGCACAAAACAACGCTCTGCGTTGCTCTTGTTTTAACGGTGGACCTCTGTATCTTCGGAGCTCCTTTCTGTTTTCGGAGGGATTACATGTATGCTACGCCGTTTAGTGGTACTTTTATTATATTCGGGTCTGTTTTTGGCGTCAGCCTCTATCCGTCTTACTGCTCGAAGATTTTCTACTTACAGCAGTATTGACTGGCGTTGATTTTCGGACGGATCCGATACTGTGGCGCCCCTTAGTGACATTTGTTTTATGCACAAATGTTTCGGCTGTTCCCCTTGTAGGATCTTTGTAAAATATGACAAACACATTCCTATGATAGGCCGTAGGCCACTTCTGTGACCACTTTCGGGGGGGGGGTAACTTTGTTTTGATATTTTTGATATCACGAAAACCATTTTATTTTATAAAAGTAAAACGTCCCTATCTCCATGTTTAATCTTGCACATTTCTACGAATTTTTAAATTTTCTATTTCTGCAAATTAGACATGGCGAAGAATTTGTTTTTAAAAAATGAACTTAAATGTACAGGTATGTCGATACTGCAATAATTACATTTTTCATTTTTTACAATTTAATATGCAAATAAAATATACAAATTTCTGAATTTTTAGCGTCACCTAGAGGTGACAGCTGGAACGGCCATCTTAAACAGTTAAATTTGTTGAACTTGTAAACTGAAACGTATTGCTAAACTTAAAATTTCTCCAGTAAAATTGATAACCCATTTGCAAATCTTTCATAGGTGTGAGTGGAAAACACTTGGTTTTCCAAAAAATAATCATTAAACTTCCACGAGGTGGTGCTATGGATTCGAGATTTTAGTTCCAGGTCTTTCGCACCTTCTTTATTTAACGTGTTTACCATTTGCATTACACTAAACTCCAACAACTATGTTACTTGGTAAACAACGAGCAATTTTGATTTAACAAAATTAAAATAAACCCTAAGATTTCAAGAGAAAAATCAGCCTTACTATTTTATCAAATTAGACATGAACTGGCGCGTGAGGTTTTGACCATAGAAAAAGAAGGTCCTCAAATGTTAGCCATGTTCTTATCTACTAAGTCACAAAAATCACTGTTTTGAAAACAACTGCAACTGGAGTCCTGAACATTCCCCATTATATGATTAAATTTTTCATCGTTCAGTGTGTTATTAAGTATTACCTCAGTCACGGTCATTGGCTAAACAGGCAGCATACAGCGCTTTACATTAGGAGAGTCTAAAAACCTGCTTGTTTTACAAAAATGTATAATTTAAAATGCGTTGACATTTCGAATATCAAATGGTTGGAGATATATCTAGCCACACAAGAAAAATAGAGTTGACACCTTGACATGGTCACTGGATGCCTTGAAAAGGCTGGAGCCAGTGCGTCCCACGACCAATGTAAGTGACAATAGACGACAACTTCTTTTGGACAGATGTGACTACCACTTTGCCTCAATTGGCAACCCTGTTTTCTCTTTACGTTTGCCTCTGTATCATCGGAGTTCCTGAAAGGATTTCCATGAAATTTTGCGAATAGGTTTCTGTGAGGAAGACGACAATGCCTTCCCATTTTGGACAGGTTCAACGTATTCTGCGCCATCTAGGGGCCATGATACGTATCCCTAAGCATATCTTTTGCGGTGCTGCAATGGGCGCATTTCAACGCTTTGAGTTGCACTTGTTAATTAATAGCTGCTAGAAACGAAAAAAATATTGCTCAGACTTTAAACAAGAGTACTGCGACGCTTACACCGAGTGACTTTATTTGTATTTAGAAGTAATTAAAGAATGACATTTATTTATACCTTATTGTTAATTTAAAATTTAAATAAGCGACGATGTTTTGAGGCACAGTCGCGGCTTCGGTAGATGCCAAAGCGTTGACTTTAGACTGCGTATTTTTGTAGGGAAAATGTAGCCTATTAACTTTTATTTCGCTTTGCTTATAAATAGAACTCAGGACGGAATCAGGTGGACATTTCGCTGCAAACATGACAAAAACAAGTAGCTGATATTTTCTTATGGTGTATCAGGTCAGTTTATTTGCTCTCTCCGTCTGAGTTGTTATTTATACACCAAAGACTCGGCGGGTAATAATTTACGATAATTAGAAAACCCACGAGTCGAGTTTAATTTCACGTTCTACGTCACACGCCATCTCCAATGCTTGAGCTGCAGTAGGATGAAAGAGAAAGAAAATGGATCACTTCTGGCAATAGGATAGGTGTTCGTGACTGAAAGAAACGAGTTAAATTGTTCAAAAGGTGGTCTTGTCAACAACGTTTGAAATCTAATATGTTTCTAGTAATGCCTAAATTTCCAGAGTTCCATTTTTTATTTTCTGATGAATATTTACGAGCTAAATCGGAAGCGCACATTTAGATTTTTCCAATCCCAAGGTATTGGTTTAGTTGTTCAACTTTCATGTGGTTGGAGGAATCACATATCTAGTTTGATTACGTCGGAGGCATTTTTACATCGTGAAGCAGTTGCGCATGCTCAGTTGCAATTGTTTTAACAAATAACAAACTATTTTATACCATTAAACACATGATTGAGTTAGTTAAGAGAATTAGTGCTAGCTCTGTTATTACACTTGACAAAACGAGACATCGGCGGCAGGTTCGCGTTTTGCTGTCACTTGCTCTGAGTAAAACATTACAGCCTTTACCTGTCGTTTTAGAAAAATTTAAAATCCTTAAAGAAGCTTTGAAAACCATGTGCGTTTCAGCTACTCCATAATATAAGAAAAAAATAAGACAGAAAAATATTACACCAACAATACCTGACCTAATGATGATTAAGACCAAATTTGCTATTTTGTCTTATTTCCGTGGCAACATTTCTGAAAATGGTAAACTGGGTTCAGAATGGTACAAACAATGCGCTTACAGTTAGGAGGGGGGCTTAATTTTCTCGTGTGTTTCTTAGGCGTGGAGCGCATTTTCAAGAAGTCATAGGCTTTGAACGACTCCAGGAACAAAATCAAATTTGTTCGTTTTTGTTGATCAGTTATTTTTGTCAATATAAAATATGCGGACATCTGTCTTTCATGAATCATATTTGTCGGTTTTAGATCGCCCAACTCGGGACGTTTTAGTGTTCTCCGTAGTCTGTTTTGCCTCGTTGCCAGTTTGAATTTTGTCGCAACGAGTTTGGCTGACCTACGTTGTCTCTGGAAATCAATGCAACGAGTTTTAACCTGAAAAAACCGAGGTGAATAACATCTTTTCTAGGTGTTTGATACCATCTCAGTGTACTGATTCCAATTATTTGTATACAAATGATCTACGGTATGAACATGGATTTGCAAACATGTTCATGAATTTTGTAAATCCCATCGCATTTGCATTTCCTGTGTCTACGACATTAAATAATACGACAATCACTTGACGTATATTTAGTGTTCTACAAGTTAGAGTGTCTCTCGCGTGCCTTTACATTTGAACGCAGCCATAGCAAAACGTAAGGGTCAATGAATCAAATAAAATTGAATTTTTAAATATATGATGTCTGAGAAAATCATGTAAATATGGGAATTTTCAGGATGTTCGATGTCAGCGTATTTTATAAAAATAAGTCAGTAACATGACCCTTGGGAACAGGTGTTGCACTCGAAATATTTACGGGGATGTTATCTTTACCAAGATACGGAGGATGGAAATGTGTGCCCATGTTCAATAGGAATGTTCCCATTCGGTACAGTCGAGAAATGAACGAAACCCAAGGAGGTCAAATTACTTTATGACAAAGAAACACAAAAATGAATCTAAGCTTACTGTAGATGTCGAAAAACAACAACATACCTTAGCGTGTACTTTGTTTTAATGTACAAAAATTTAAAAGGGCTACCTAGCGTCCAGAGTCCCATCTGCAGAAAACGTTCTCCGAATACCATAGCTCACATGGCCGGAAAAGGATGGTACCTACATGTAGAAGAGTAGAGGATTGCTGTGACGGAAAATGGAACCTGTTGTGTGGAAAATTTCACAGCAAGATCAAAACTATCAATTTCGTTCACATGGCGTAGCATTTAGTGACGGAAATTGTCGAGAAGTGATTCATGAAATGAATTCCTGGCCAGAGATATTACAGTCACACCTATCTTTATCCTGGATTCTGTGCACTGAGCAATCCGTATCCGAACTGCGTTCACTTACATTTTGACTGAGTTGGATTGGATGCAATGGCTTCTTAAGATTCCGAAACCAGCCAATGAGGGTAATATATGTTAATATATGTCGTTACGATTGAGAGGCAATAATTGGTGTAAGTCTTAACTGTTTAAAATCAGTTATAATTTTATCGCAGTATTCAAATATGTTCTAAAATACTCTTGGGATTATTTTTGGAAAATTGCTTGATTCATTGGCTTGGTTCATATTGTGATCCGAGTGCGATCACACATGATAATCTGCCGTTAATATTCATCTTGTCAGTCAGCTGTTTGTCGAATGACTGAGCGCATGCGCGCATTTATTATGAATGGCAGGGAGATTATTTATAGAAACTTTGAGGTAAGTAGTGTTTTCCTTCGAGCGTTTTTCAAAAGTCGTGAATTCTGTGTTTTCTTTCTGGACATTTCCTCTCTTGTGAAAGTGAATAAATCTGTACTAGACTTTGCGAGATGATACTTTCGTCAGGAATTGTTTAAAAGATATTTTTGACGAGCTTTCGTGTTCCATGCCTCTTTAAATCTGTACTTTGAAATTGACAGCACTACATAATTCACTCCCATACTCGTACTTGTAAACTGCATTTTTGTCATCCATAACTTGTTTGGAAATTTTGAATTGACAGGTAGGTGACGTAGTCCCTTTGGTAATTAAAGTTAAATAATTGGGCTCTGCATAAATCTCTCGTTGACTGTGTATGGGTAGCCAGTGCTCATGAGTTCTGATTTGTACAATTTCGTGAAGACGATGATATATCATTCTGAGGACCGAGTAACCACAAGATGTGTTCACAACTATGCTTATCAATTTGGGTTTGATTGTATCAAATAAAGGCTATCAGTTGCGCACCTCAGTGTGCAGAGCAGCTAGTCCATTGATAAAAATAAGAAAGTCGTACAGCAGACTATTTGATAGTTGAACTTGAGAAATCGAATAACATGCTTATTCAGTGTCTTTATGATGAACGAACATTTCTAATAAAAAACTGACAGTTATAGATGCTTATAGCCAGGTGTGCCGGAGTCTGTAGGTCATTAAGCAAGCCCTAAATAAAAGGCCTCAAACTCATTCCGAGGCAGCACCTCACCCCCTCCGCTCAAAGTAATAACTAGCATAGCAAAGTTGTCGTACCTGCATTGTCCCATTGTGACCTTTTGTTTAGACCATACTGCATTTCAGTGTAGTCATTTAGTTTCTCTCGTATTTCGTATTCGTGTTGAAGACATGCAGTTACAGTCACAGATATACATATTTTTGTTTTAGCCTTGGTCATGTTTTGTCACTAAATGTTGTTATTTCTAGTGATTCCATAATCTGTGGCGCTTTTTTCAGGTTATTTGGTCAGACAGAAGAGAAATTTCGAAAAGACCTCACCGAATTTACTTTACGTGCACTCCTGTGTGATAGTATAATGCATGCCTAAACGCAAGTCAAGGGTCAGAATATGTGCTGCTTTCCTATGCTCCATCTTTTGTTGGTGTATACTGTACTGTGACGAGCGCGTGCGTATTTAAAGTTGTTTCTGAATGGTGGTATTTTTGTTGAGTACAGTTTAGTATAAATATGCCTGTTCTCCACGTATTCCTCAAATGCTGCATCCTTTCGGAAGCATAACATCTCCGAAATTTGTAAATTTATTAGACATTTTGCGTGGGTTGATATCAGTATGACAATTACTGTCGAAATATTTTAAGTTTTCAAGTTCTGAAAAGCTCGCTTGCTAAATAATGTTTTGCATCGAGGCTGCTGCCGCGTGCATCATAGTAAGCGACCCTAGTGGTTGACTTGGGAAAGCCGCGTGGCCCTTACGCCATTGCTCATTAAGTATCCGGCGATTTTTAGCAACGTTTACAGCACTTGCGACTGTCGACAGAACGAAATGTAATTTGGTATTATTTCAGTAATTGCAAAACCGTATATTCATGTTTTAACTAATTTAAAATGAGAACTAAACTTTGATCAAGGCAACTACTACAAGCGCCGGTTCAGTGAGCAAGGGTGGTCCTGTTTGAAGTTTCTTTACAAAAAGGCAACTGAATTGCCCACAAAATCGAACGCGGTTCTTGTAAGTCATAAGATTGGTGAATGAAACGGTTTATGTCTCTTAAGTGACGAGTTCTGTCATTAGCAGAAATTGCATCCTCAATTTTGTGAATTTTGTAGCGCTTGTCCGAACGTCATTCAACTCAAATTTTCTGAAATTTATATTTCTGTGCTCATGATGGCCTACTTTTCTAGAATACTAATTACCCTTTGTTTTGCGTTAGTGGTAGATTAAATCTCGATTGGTTTAAATTTGCCAAAAATGGAGCCAAACGCAATCGAAATTGAGCCGAAAATAAAGGATCGTAGATTTTTCTCAAATAAACAACTATTGAAAGCTAATATTTTGTTTGAATGTCTTTCTGTAGCATGAATATATTTACATGCAATAACGAAGACACCCATGTTCCAGCTGTCGCATGGTTTTCTCAGACAGTTACCTAGCTATTGTTACAATCTTTGTATATTGAGATCTGTCACTGTGCATAACTCGTACAGGCGTGTGAGATATTGTAAAATACAGAGACAAGCGAACATGTTCACACATGTGCTAGATGTTCATTAAATTTTATTAAGTTTAAACATGAAACTTTACATTTAAACTATAAACAATAGATTACAGTACGCACTTTATTTACATAAAAGGCGCCACGTTTGGCCCACAGGTACAATTTTCCTTTACCCAGTATTCCAGTAGTGCACTTTAAAGTTAAACAAAATTTCCAAACATCAATTATTTCTCATGACACCCACGTATAGTGCATTTCCAATGTCTCACGTTTGTCAAATGCAAGGGTATCTAAACAATATTTCTTACCGGTGGAGCCCTTTGTATGCAGTACGGTAGCCCACCTGCACGTTCGTTACTACTTGGAGATTTCGAACATGCTGGGTTGAATGAAACTTTAAAACTTTTCAGCCGGAAACGTTTGACTGTTGCACAACACCAAACGTGATAGTGCGTGACAACGCGAGATAGTGCGATGTCTCTTTTTTATCCAACGCATAACCTTTATGCCACCCAATCTCATGCCATCCGGCCCTGAGTTCTCTCTATTGCGTCACTCAAATAAACAACAGAATATTTTGCCAATAAAAGACGCCCATTTCGTTGCACACGGCAATGCACATGTATTGCACCTCTTTAGTCTGTTAATTAAAAAGAAATCAAACGCCACGCCTATTTGAAATTGATCTTGCCATGTTTTCTCAACGACCTTCTCAACAATGCGAAAAACGTATACTTACAGACAAAATAAATATTAAAAATTTACACGCACGAACTTCATAATTTCGCGATATCTCTGTCAGCATCGATAATTAACTTGAAATCTTTACGGTTTGTTAATTCGCTGGGAACGCTTGGTCTTGCGTGCCTTGCGGGTCTTGTGTCTTCGCGATCTCCCCTTCCTGCGATCCTTTCTTTTCTTTCGCTTCAGCGTCTTTACTTTAACTTCATTGGCGCGTTGTGCAATGTTAACAAATATCGTGTGTTCCTCTGCTACTCCTGACTGACCCTTGACCTTTATGGTGTAAATTCCAGAGTCCTCTGTTGTCACCTTAGGAATTCTCAGCAGGAGGTCCATCCATTTGTAGAAGAAGCGTCCTCTGTAGAAGTGAGGGAAAGACACCTGGCCGTGGCGTTTTCCTGTGTAAAATAAGCGTTTTGTATTATCACAAATACTAAAAATATATAATTCATAAGACGAAACATTACACTGGCTGTAGGCTAAACTGTTGGTGCATTTCACAAAAATTGTCAAACACGCATTCGGCAGACTACCTGCAAGTGAGATGACGGTGAATTCCAAATTAGGTTCCCCTAACTTTTTCATGTTTTAAGCACCTTAAAACATGGTAAAGATTGTTTGCTACGAGCCCATGATAATGTTGAACTACTATCTTTCGCCCATACTACCTTTCATACAGAACAGCTGGCTAGAGAACTGAGTGGAATGCGAAGTTTTAAGAGAGAAACTGTGACCCAGGTTCGTCGTAACGTTGATCGACTGCATGGTCTAATAAACAAATGATTTCTTGACAGTGTTCCTAAACAGAAGTCAGGGCCTTAGAAAAAACAACACAGAGAAGTTTAAAAATAGTATTATTTGTCCAGCCAAACTTCCTAAATTAACGCTTGCATCCGTCGGTAGGCTATTGTTCTGAGACAACCAAAGCGTGCCAACCGAATATAAATAAACAGCTACTTTGAAACAAAGGAAAACACGGACACACGCCCACACACCACGTGGCTCAGAAGAAATAACATTGTTTTAAGAGCCAAGCTTGAAAACAAACTCGCAGATCGTCCATGTTATTGCTGTTGGTGCGGCAACTACTACGAACTCGTGATCAACTCCAAGTTGCTTTTGTAAATAAATCTTACACTTATAATGTACATCCGATTGTCATTTAAACGGAAACTCAATGTTTTTAAGAGCCAGGCTTGAAAACAAATTCTCAGATCGTCCATGTTTTTGTTGTTGGTGCGGCAACTACTACGAACTCGTGATCAACTCCAAGTTGCTCTTATAAATAAATCTTACACTTATAATGTACATCCGATTGTCATTCATACGGAAACTCAATCCCTTTTCAGGAGCCATTTTTTCGAATGAAGACATTTCCGGAAAATGGCCTTTACGTGAGGCTCATTCACTATTTAGGCCGGAAAAGACTGGCGTTTATGTAACCATCTTGGAACTGTTTTGATCGATTTTTCCTCGCAATAAATAAGAATTTACGCTACTGTGCGTTGAACAACTACTAGGGTAGACCCTTACGACACCGTGAATTTTGACATAAGCGGTATTAACCCATTACTTTCTGTCAAAACAAGTTTTGATTTAGGTCATGTGCGGTTATAAAATCTGTCTCGTCGTGTTCCTTACTATGTTTAGAGGTGATATCGCGCAGTTCGTTAATTTTTCAAGGCAAGTTCATAAAAGTTCAGGTCATGGCGTGCTCTGGAATTTTATGCGCGTGGTTTGAGGTAATTACGATAAAAGAACGACTGCGCAACGGGAAATCATGTGACAGAGAGTACGTCTCTACGTTTTTTGTGATTTCGTCACAAAGTTCTTCAAAACGTCTGCGAGACTAAGAGTTTTCGTCATTTTTTGTTTTAGTAACCGTGTCCGTTCGGCGTAGCATTTTACGTAGCCTACCCCCACCAAGCGGACTTATACTGGACTGGAGTAACAAGAGCAGGTTCAGATCATGTCCTGGGTGATGAGCGAGTATCTTGCGATTTTAGTGAGATCACGCTAAGCTGTTAGTGGGTTGCTACTGTTCACAACCATCTAGCGCACAAAACTGAGAGAAAATATTGACGTTAGTGACAATTTCCACTTGGAAAACAGTGAATACTTCGCTAATTTTCTATAGGCCTAAAATCGAGGTGCGTTCGCACGTGTAGTGCGAATGTCGCGCAGTGATTTTCTTGCGCGATCGACTACACTCTTGGTCACGTGACTTCCCTTCACGTCCAGCGCAAAGCCTACTCTTACACTCTGTACTGCTACATCGAACGCCAGGACACTCGGAATCTCGTAGTCCTAAGCAATGTGGCATTTCGTTTACCTACCGTCAGTGACCAATTTCTTGTTGTTATGAGTCCATTCGATTTTAGCAATGTTCCCCAACACTTCACAGTAGAGCTCTGAAACAATGGCGGTGTCACTTGCTGCATCATTCAATTTAAAAACAAACGCAATAAGTAAAAATTGACATCAAGACGAAACAAGTGTCAAATGTTTCACAAGCCAAAACAACTTACTCGTCGGATAAGAACTAAAAAAGAATCTCCTTGAATGATTTGTTTGAAACATACATTTACTTCGCAAGGCCGTAGAAGCAAAACGTTATAGGAATGAGAGAACTCCAATTACGGCGTGATATGAATTCTGAAATTTGAACGCAGATGATGTGCTAAAGAAAACTAGATTTCAACTTAAAGACTAACAGTTGTGATACGGTATTGACAAGTCACCAAATCTACAAACTGACTGCACAAAAGAGACGAATTTTGGTGATATAGTGATAATAGCATGGGCGGCGCAGTACTGAAAAAAGTGGGGGGCTAAAACCCCCTCAGGCCCCTGTGGTGCATCGCCTATAGACCATGCGCGGCGTAGCACTGAAAAAAAGTGGGGGCCCCCTAAGGTGCGCCGCCCATGAATAGTCGTAACACACGTGACACTCACCGATAAACTCGATAGGTTCTGATTCGTACGATTCATTGATAGAGTCCCGACACCTCCATATCATAATATCTGTGCCCAAAATCTTTAAATAACGACGGACTTGCTGCAAAAACACAAAACAACAAACTAATCGTAAATTGCAAACAAAGTTTGTTTGTGGCAATGAATGTAGACTTAGTGTTTGAAAATATGACAGCGATTGCCAGAAATTTGATATTAGATATTCTAGCCACGATGAATTCGCGGACAAGACTGGTTTACCCACTTTGGTCGTAGTTAGGCAGAGAGATATCTTAGGGAAGTGTGTTAATCTGTAAATTATGTATCTCCTGTATTTATCTGGAGCTAATTTGTCATGAACATTAACCAAGGGTACAACCTGAGAACATCCAAGAATCTAAAGATTGTAAAATCCAGAACAAAGTGTTACGAAACAAACTCCGTATCAAGTAACGAAGCTATACTTTTCAGGTTAGCAAAAAAGCGATCTGGTCGACACCCATTGTCTACATGCTCTTTGAAATCTGGAGGGTGTGGCCATTCTGATTGTGTTGTCTGCTGGTGCCTAGCAGTTGCATGCGAGTCGTGGTTTTGGGTTCAAAACTGCTAATTTTGTGTATTTTGTTCCGTTTTTGGCATGGTCAGCTAGGTTTGCCGTAAGTATAAAAGCAAAAGAGACGCACTTTGAATACAAGTTTCTTTAGACGGTAAGAAAGTTTTTTGTATGGTCAGTACCTGCATATGTTTCATATTTTGTGGTTTTGTTGTAGAAAAGAAATGAACTGCTTTCCCTCAGGGGAAACAAAAATGAGGAAAAATGTTGAGTGCCACCTAAATAAATGGTATCGTGTCATATCGTACACCACGTTACGATATCTTCGTTGACGACAGCGTCATCTAACGATAATTCCATTGTCTGTTAACTGTCGAAACTAATGGGAACGCTCAAGTTAACTTCGCAGTTTACGTCGACGTTTCGCTAGTGCTGAATTTAACTTGATGAGAAAAGGTCTTTAAATTTGCTGGACACGGGTTTGGCTTATAAGATGGCTAAAATTCAAATTAGACCGATTTTATATGTTATACATCGAAACGAATCAGGATCTTTGTCGTGTTCGGGTACAAAAAGTCCACAAATCCGCTGTCTTTGTATTCTCTTCAATAATCGCGGAAATATTTAACTGGAGTCTCCGAAAAAATCTGAAACAATTATTAATCAAATGCCAAAATCTGAAAAAAATTTTTATCAAATGCTAATGACGCTTGAACTCGCGCTTGAACTTGCGCCCGTATATTTGATCATTTGTGATTCATTGCCTTTCAACAACAACATCGCTTGTGATCTACCTAACGATGTTGGGACAATATCACCGAAAGAGGGAGACCTCCACTGACCGAGTTAGTCAATATAGAAAAGACGAATGAAGCCGGGGACATTGTACACCGAGAAAAGACAGTAACAATATGGCGATCGAAAGGTTGAATGCTCTTTGGCCACAGCGGGAAAAACTGGATGTGAAAACGAACACAGCTAACATGCCATTAGATTTTATGTTGGATTGAATGGACGTGGTAATTTTCAGAACCCTAAAGCTAAACAGCGGCAAAATGCAGCTTTAAACGTGCGAGAAAACTCTAATCTAGTTTCAGTTCCAAATATTTCAAAATTAATCTGATATGTTAAAGATCAAGGATTCGCCAACTACATTTTGGTGTAGACGGGTTACAAATGCTATCAAATTGAACTAACTTGCCTAGGTTTTGTGGTTCTTTGTCATTCACATTATTTGAAAACAAGTGTGTTGAAGGTTGATGGAGTTTGGTAAAAAACAACCAATCATCGAACAGTTGAAAATCAGGTGATATCAGTGTTCAAAATGGTAGCCTCGGAGAAAGAGCTATATGGTATGAAGCAAGGCATTCGTTGAAAAATAACCACACACCACAATGCATTTTTCCTTCACGCGCGGGTCTTGGGTGTGCCAAGGGAGGCCCGATCGCAATTTCCGGAGAACATACGTTGGAGGCAGTTAAAAACAGAGTTCCGTAGATGCAAGAATCCCGCTAACGAAGCGAGTGCGATCACGTGCTTCACTTGTAATACGTGGCGATATCTCGCAAAATCTTGCGTGTTGTTGCGTTTTCATGAGTTTCTCGCCTCTACGGAACGCACGCCAGCGTCTGCAAACATAACCTTGGTAGTTTGCCAAGACCCATGGCGACACGGAAACACGCTGTAGCAAACGACCCGAATTCAGCATCATGCCAATATATTTTCTTATTGCAAATTTAATGTTATTTCAGACCATTTCGTATAATCGCAAAAGGCGTAATATGTAAAGATACAGTGATAATATTCTGTGCACATTCTAAATTTGTCTAATTGTTATGGACAGGTAATTTTGGATGTGCGTTCTTAAAATTCATGTACGCGGCAGAAATGCTCTAAAATCTAGTACTAAAAATCATTACCTGGAAGCATTGCAAACACGCTGTGTGATTTATCATCTCTCTAAATGTTACGTAATTCACAAGGAAAGAATAATGTGCTCTCATCGTTTGACCAACGGTCACTAACCGCTCTCATAAGGAGTCAAGTTTTGGTTTCACGTACAGCTAGGTTGCATATTTACAGAAGTTGTAGAGGACGAATACGAATCAGAACCCCAAGACTGAATTTAAAACTAGATTAAATTATACCGACAGCATACTTCGAGAACGTTCCGTGGTGTAAGCAACCGTGGTTGTTTTGTGCATGCGTGCACCTAGCCTTTAATATGAGGGCTCGAATTTCTGACAAAGTGGACATTTTGCTAAAAAAACGGGAGGACTTAAAAAAACGGGGTACCACCTTCAGAACTGTGAGTCTCCGCCTTTTTAGTGGACTTTTGTTTCATTTTCTCGGACTTTTTGTTTTTCTGAGGCTGATCTTTTACCCACTTCGCTAAATGGGGGGCTCGTTTGATATCTGTGCACGGAGTTCGACATGTTTGATGCGTGCGCTTCCTTCTTTGACTCGCTGAGTCCACGAGATGTCTCATGTCGTTATAGTGACGGACGCCTGTCATTTCCTGCCTCGTATGTACAGCGAATATTTACCTTAACGGCACTAGCCAATTGCGAAACAAAATTATCTCACTGGGTTACCGAGACGAGTGGAGGAGACAAGTGGGTTCCATCTAAATAAAGCAGAAGAGTAAATGTCTTTTGACTCGTTTTTCAAGGCGGGTATTGCAACTTTTCGTATTTCCTCTGTTCAGACGTTCAATACACTTTTGCCGGTCTAAAAGACTTTGCTATATGGGCGCACATGTTTAAGTCTAGTCGGTAAATGATCGGCAAAACAAAGGTTTTAAAATAACAAAATTAATGTAGAACGTACACTCATTCAAAATTGTCGATGAGTCCGTGTATGTCATAAGTAAGGACTGGACAGTACATGAGCGCACTCGGGGGGGGGGGGNGGGGGGGGGGGGTGCTCGGAGGGCTCAAACGAGCCGCCCTCCAACTGGGCCAAAAAGGTCTGCCCCAATGAAACAAAAAATCCGAGCAAACGAGATAAAAGTCCACACAGTCCACAGGAATTCGGCGTGGATGCACAATTTATAGGCCTGAACCTTTTTAGTCCTCGTTGATTTTTTCAGTAAAAGATCCGCATACCGAAAAATTCGGTTCCCCCTATATTTTAGACTGGGTGCGCGCATGCAGTAATATGTCAAAAATGAAGTAACCTCACAATTTGTCTCACAGAATTAGATGAAAACAGGTTTTCAACAAAAACAACAGTGTTTTTATGATAACTTTGCGCCTAATCAACTCTCATCGGTTTTGCTGACGGGTTTTAAAACACCAAAGCTGAAATACGGGAGAATAAATACTCTTAAAGTGTCGTCCTGTTTTCATTGCCATTGGAATTCAGAGATCGTTAAAACATAGATAATTTAATTATAGTATGGGTACACTTTTCAATTTCTTACACCTGTCCATGCCAAGAATTCAACGTGTCAAAGAAAGACTGCGCATCGCATACGGGACCAGTTAAAACGAACTAATTAAAAACGCGTAGTTGAACAATGACGATGACGTTAACACACGCACTATCAGCTTTCAACTCTTAAACGTGTTTTTTCGTGGAGGTTACGGAAGTTTGGATTTTCAGGGCACCTAGATATCCACTCCCGCGGATCACTCGGGCCTGCCCCTGCACAAAATTCTTCTCAAATACACGCTATTCCCCTCTCACGGACGCACATTCCTCTCTTCCGCACCACTTGGCTGCGTCTCACGAGCATATTTCTTTGCTCGCTCACAGACCAACCCTTCCCCCGCGCATAATTCCATGTCCCCGAAAGCTATTCTATACCTTCCGGCTTAGCACGCCGTTCTCTTTTCTCGCGCCACTTTGAATAATCTGATATAAACTCTCTGTACACAAACCAACTGAAAAGTCTTTACTAGTAAACGCATTCTCGCCATTTTTCAATTATTCATTTTAAACAGTATCACTTCCCAACTTATGCCTGTAATCGACAAAAATGAGAAGAAAAGTCACCTATTCATCTAGTGACGATGTTTGTCAAGGATACAGGGAAATTGTTATTGAACCCACTTTGCGCGCATCAATACATCGGTAAACAGGCCAACTCATTTGAAATAAACATGAGCAACAAGGGCGCAGCGATGAGTAATGAACATGTTACGAGGAGCTCGGCTAAAACATTACTAAATTTACTTTAACTACGATATTCCACCGACTTACATCGCATAAGTCCGTCACCTCGATCGATGACTTTGTCCGTGATTAGGTAACAAGCGTTCGCCTCCAGCAAGCAATAATGAGCGGGACCAGGGTTGCTCTGTCCGTGAGCAAAGAAATAAGTCCATGATACATAAAAACTGGTACTGTAGGGGGTAGTATGAGTGTAGAGCAGCGTGCATGAGAGAATTTTTTTAAAGTCTAGGGCCCTGATTTTGGTTATAGTTTGCTAGACACGTAGCGATTGCTTTGATGCCCCGCTCTCGCGCTGAAAAGTCGCATAAATCGATCAAATCACAGGCGTACATTTTTCAAAAGAAAACTCATCGCGAAAAATGTGATGTAATGAGAAAACCAAGGGACGCCCCTTTCACTCGATCACTATACAACAATCTGCTACTGCCGTATTTTTCACTCTATAACTTTCAATAGCGGAGTCACGTTTGAAATGAAAACTGTTCAGTAATTCATCTCAAACGTTGCCTGAGGTTGTTGGTCCACAAAGTCGAAAGACACACTAGAAAACACACGGGTGGTAAAACTTGACATGGATAGTTTGTTGTTGTTATTGTAAGGACAGGTTCGGGTCGGCAGGTGCCTTGGGCACCCAACACCGGGCTCGCGAACCACCGACATCAGTGTTCAGAACGAATGAAGCGCCTGACCGCATTGGCATCCTACTTTGTTGGAGTCTTCGACGGGAGGTGGGCGCCATTCTGATCAAAACACGGGAGTCCTGTGTCACACTTGAAGGTGCGAGAGGAAACGAATTCTGGCAGGAGAAACCATCGAAGAAACATAATCATAGCACAATATATTCTGCATTCATACTTTCAACTACCAAGCCCAAGGTGATAAAATGTAATTATCTTAGTAAACTTTACAGAGAATTTCAATGCCTTATGTTCGCAAAACATTTCTACGGCAATGTATCAGTTACCACTTTGTCACTGAAGTGTTTAGTCTTCTTATACATTTTAATGAGTTTTCGCTAATTAATTTTTACAAGACATCCGGTAGCCAAATGTCTGCGTTTCAAAACTAAACGGTCACGGACACTCCCGCGCTGCCTGCAAACCATGCCTTTGTTTTGTCGTCTCCCTCAGCCAGTACAAAAATAGACAAACGACAAGCAAGAATAACAATACCGGTAATACAAAAACCAATGACCGAGATTTGTTTATGTATACTGCTATTATAGTATGCTAGACTACCTCAGCAGATGTATCGGATCATATGGTACACAGGCACAGTGTTTCCGGGAATATCTTTTTTCTCCTGACTGCAGCTGACGTATCTGTTAAGGAGGAAATCCTACTTACTTCAATCAAAAGATGAAATACTGACAGTTTGCGGAAATTTTTAGGACTGGGTTGATTTCAGTCAAGTCTATTTTCTTTCTGTTTTAATTGAAAAGAAGTCTCTGGCACGAGCTACAGAGAAGCGATTTCGGCCTCCAATTAATTTCGCATTCATTATTTAAGTCCAACAGAGTGAATACAAAACTTCCGTTCCGTAACGGTGGTGAATGTGGTTTAATTCAAAATAATAGAATTCAACGGACGATTTCGAGTAGAGACCATATTTTAAATAGAGTTCAGAGACCGTCTCTCAACCCAAACTAGGGAAAACATAACTCTTGTTCAACCTCACCCTCACACTCACACACAGTCTATGTCAGCGCGAACATTGGCGACACCCAGCCCTATCGATTACGAGACATGACAAGCAAATTCGTGTTAAAAACACAACCACCTATGACGACTCTTGTTCATGAAAAGAAAAAAATGTCTCTATTTTCAAGAAATGTTATTTTATCAGGGAAGGGCAGGCACCCACGATAACCCCCGCTCGTAATTGATTTAGTCGGCTATTCTTCAATTCCGTTATTGCCGACAGGCGGACAACTGTAAGACTCTTGTAAATATCGCTTAACATTTTCGATTGGCCAAGCACAAAAACGACAACAGTGAGCAAAGAAGATGGCGGTACTTTCATATCATACTGACAATAAGGTAACCTTCAACTTTCAGTGTCCAATGACACAACGACAGTGCAGGCTTTCAGTTTTATTTCTGAGCAAAAAGGTAACACTCGGTGCGTTTTGCCTCTAATCTTATTGTAAGCACCAATTAAAAAAACTACGCAAGTGTTTTACATAGAAAAACATTTACAAAATGTGTTCAAAGTCAAAATCTCTTTCAACACATGCACGAATGCAAAAAAATGTCAAGGGTTAGGCTCACAAAAGCACCCTAGGGATATTGACGCAAGTATCGACTTTCATTCGCGCTCATTTTGCACCGGTCGTTTAAGCGCTATCACATTTTTGCTTTGAGAACATTTAAACTACTTATTACAGGAACATCGATGTTTTTGTTTAGCAATTTAGAATCCCGTCGTTTTCAATTGGCTTCGCCACATGAAGAGTTTCACAGCAATTGCGATGTACTCTTGTCGATTTTAGAACGCTTGTAAGTAAATTGTCGACAGGTATAGACGAATTAAAATATGGCTCGGTTGTAGATAGCTATGATCCGGTTGTCATAAGTCCAGCATTGCACTGTGATGATTTCAGACTTCGCAATTTGTGTTTACGAATACGTGCAGGCTACCTGAATACGTCAGAGTGCTTCAAATTGGATAGATTAAAAATCCCACATTTAAGATATCGCAATTTCTGGACAAACTTAAATGATGCTAAACCTCGAATGAGTTTGGAGAATCGCTGAGTGCAATGTAAATGACCGTTCACATGCACAACGGGGAATATCCGTTAGATGTCGCTTTAAACATTACTGCGTACATCGGGAAGACAATAATTGAAAAACCATTTTGCCTCAATTGCAAATCCAGACCATAACGTTTACAGCCTGAAATTAATTGTACTTAATTCAGTTTCTCAGTTTCGAAGAGTTTAAAAAGTCTAATGCGCTATAGATTAGAAGGTTATCTTAGTAAGAAAAACTGAAAGAATTTGTCTTCTTTGAACAGAAGCGTCAAATCAGATGCGTCGAAAAAATCAACACCAGCAATGTGTTAATTATACTAAATAAAATGAGTGTACAAACAAACGTTCACCATTTCTTTCTACGCTTTTAGGAATCAGAATAAACACCTTATTTTGGATTCTAGTTGCAATTCAGGTAAAACTGCGTTAGAATTGAATAGCGGTTGGTGGTTCAATATGGGTTGCAGAGGAAAACAATTAGCTGAAGACATGGTGGTGCGTGGCGGCTGTGTCGCCTGGGATGTTGAGTGTCTGAGCTTCTCAGTTAACACAGACGCTAGTTAATTGTCATTAAAATCTACTGCTTGTAGAGCACAACTGTTGATTTCTTCTTTCCTAAAAGATCGCGATCTGATTTTTACCTTCTGTTTGCACCCAACCGTGTGCTTCCGCAACCGTAAACAAGACTAGTTACTAAAACTGTTTCACTGTGAATTTGTACTGTAAAAACTGGTGTGACGATCACGCGTATTATCAAAGACCGTGTCGTGTTTTATCGCCACGGTGTTTGAAATGCGACAGTTGAACGAATGAAACATCATATTAGGAATTCGATTTAAAATCACTTAGTTGATTTCTTGAGGCAATCTGACCAACGCGTGCAAGCAGATTAGGGAAATTGCTCTTGTGACGGCATTCTACTTCGCCACTTCCCGGCCATTTGCGTAACACGTTCAAAGAAGATACCCGCGAGAGATGGTTCAGCTCAGCAGAGGGAGGGCAATTATAATAGATGGGTAACGAAAGCGCCGTGTTAAATGGCTAGGAAAATATTTTAATTACAGGTCGGACAAGAAATTCTATAGAGCTGAACTGACAGTGGGAAAACATCGGATAGTTGTCGGGCGGGAGGTCTGTTTTCATTAGTGAAACCACAAACGGGATCACTGCGATTGTTCCAAATAGAGAGCGATTACATATTCTCAAAAGTTTAAAGAGTAAACTAGTCTGCATGTCTATTACAATGTGACGATGGTCACATTACGCCCAAAGTTATCAAAATAGCACTGCCCACGACGTCAACTCACTAGGTGTGAAATTCTTGTTTTTCTTATAACACTCACTTGGTATTTCTGTGAATGGTAATCGTGTTTACAAACAAAACAACTTCAGTGACCCTCCATTACTCCTAAGTCCTATCAGATGAATTTCTCAATGAATATATCGAAAACCGAAAACGACCGTCTGCGCGCCAACCAATGGTGTTTTCAATTTGCCGCATCCAGCTCAGAAACATTTAGGAACACCCCGCCTCAATGCTCACGCGTGCTTATACTTTCACGTCAGCCAAATAGAAACGCTTCGCCTTTTTGAAATAATCACGGGACTGCTCATGAAAAATGAATTTCAACCCTGTTTAAAATTCCCCCTTTTCCTACAGTAATGAGGTCTATTGTCTTGCTTTAATTTTGCCAGTCTTCTTAAAAAATGAGTCGTGAAATAAGATATTTCTTGCTTTTAATGGTTATAACGTGGTCGGAATAGAGCTCAAAGATGTTCTTTTTGGTTAATAATCCATTTAATCTCGTTATATCTCACTTTGAATTTGGTCACGTGTTCCGCCGAAGTAGCGCTCAATATAACTTTTAACTGCTCGTGCCCGTTAGCTGCGTCGAGTATTCTTTCATTTTGTGAGACGTAGTTGATGAAAAGTTGAATAATGATAAAGATGCACCTGACGAATTAAAAAGTTCTACAATACAACGAATCCAGAAAATTTCAATAAGGTATTGTCTGCTAGGAACAGATTTTCTACTGACGATAGGATTCAATGTGTTGACGAAACGTCAATCCTGTCGAAGAGTTCATATGTTACACCGTACGCTCGCTTTCGTTTGACTGCTGTCATTGTTAGCCTGCAAATTCCATTTGAATTCGATACTTCAGAAGGAAAGTGTGAATTTGTGGCGAGTCGAGCCCATGTAGTTCGCTGCTCGTAAAACTAATTGGAGCGGCTCAGCAGGTGCAAATGCCCGTATCACCGTGAGTCGGTAATTAGAAGTATCAAGTACTGACACAAACTCCGCCACCAGGTCAATAAAGTTACACCAACGTTTTCCACCAGGAGGCGTCACTGAAGAACATCTGGGCCAACAGTGGCGTTCCAAAGTTTTTAGGTCCACGTTTAAAATTTCGTGGATTCCACGAATATTAAGTTGCAGTTGCCGCTAGTGAGAATAGTGCATTTTATCACATTTTTATGTAAAACTTCAATATGGACGAGCTCCAAATTGTTCCATCACCTCAGTAGACGGTGAAACCTCGACATGGGTAAGATACTCGTTACTGATGTGACAGTTCCATGGTGAAGTTCAAAAGTACCCATGTGATGACCCATTTTCAAAATTTCAAAGTACCAGTAATCAATAAGCTAATGATATGTAGAAGTTGTGTTTAAAATCAACCCCCAAATGAGCCCACCGCTAAATTTCCGCCAGATATCCACCCTCCTCTCAGTTGTCATTGAGTTTCTGACATTAGTCGCCAAATTTACACCCCGCTGCTAGAGTCACCAACTTACATTCCTTCGTCCTTGAATTTCATTGATTATCCTCTACAGATTTCCTTCGAACCGTTGGTGTTCTTGCTGTAAAAATAGTAAATTTCTTCCTCCCGTTTTTGCATATTGTCACGGCACGGTTAGTTTACGTCAAACAGCCAGGTAGGTATATGCGCCGACCAAAACTGAAACCCTGGCTTGAAGGACGAGTCCTAGGCTCTAGAGTGCTAAAGAACATCGCATGGGGCCAAACTAAATCGATTTCTTGATCCAGTGGCTGTTACTAGACTACATGTACCTTTGAGCATCACGGACACTACACTGATAAATCTCATAAGCTGGAAATTTGGCATCTATTTGGCCTTACGCATTTCACAGGAAATCGCAAGGAATCGGCAGATTTAGATAACTTTCTGGATTTATTTATAATGTCATTTAAACATCTTAAAAACTAGGTAACTACTTCAACCCGATGATGCGTATTCAAGTGTAAGAAAGCGCAGCCTTGGTAGTGGTAATACTGCTAAGATTTAATATAAACCGCGGAATCGCATTCGAGTTATGATCCGCATGTTGTTGCGAAATCTGTTAGAATACTTAACAAAGATAACAACGAGGACATCATCTCACACTGTTCGAAGGCTGGCAGTTATGCGCGTATAAATCCCGTTCATCTGTTACGCCGGATAATTAGAATACTAAATATTTATCCAGAAGTAGACAGGGCGCGGGAAAGTGGGGTGCACTTTCAACTAAAACATTAATTCATAATGACATGAGGCTTAGCGTTAAATCAAGGTGGCAATCTTTTTCATTTTGTTACTTGCTGCGTTAGGTTCACACTATTGTAGTAGCGGTCTTGTCTTCTTTTGAAATACTCTGCTAAATGACTGTCCATTGCTAGAATCCCTGCGGGCCTCAATTACACACGCAGGCCCACAAGTCGCCCAGAATATACACAGGTCGCAGCAGACTGTTCTCGCCAAAGCAGCATAAATATTTTGGTTGCAGTAGTTTGTTATGTGATTGCTTTCATACAAAGCAAGTAGTGCGTTATGAAATACTTTCTTGCAATTACAAATGTTGAAAACGGTCTTTATGGTATATCAGGCGGTTAACAAAATTCCAATCAATAAAAGAATCGCACGCACATTAGATTCGCTTTTCAACAACATTTAAGTTTCAATAGATTTAACGTCCACATTCCGAGCAAATCATGAACCTCATATCATCTTATGTAAAGTAGTTTATGGATTAAATTAAAGCATTCGACATATCAATTTCAGTATAATAGTGTACACATCGGTCAATCACAGTATACGGGGGACTTATAATACGGTGCAAAATGAGCCATGCAAATTACAAAGAGGTCACAATTAAAATTTTCTCGCAATACTTTTCCAATTGTAGGTTAATAACATTTGTAATGAGCTTTAAATGAGAAATCGAATCGTAATTATAATTACTTCTGTCTTTTTCAGACTTCAACAAGGGAGTATACAATTTTGCTCAGTTGGACGCTGAAGCTCTTCGGCTTTCTAAAGCAGCATAATATAACGTACCATGATCCGAGTGGGAGATTGGGTTGGGTTCCGTAGACGAAAGAAACTCGCGAAAACACACGACCACACAAGTCTTCACGAGGAACGACCATGGATTACGGAAGTACCGCGAGATCACACTAGCTTTTCTTGCGATTGATTCTTCGGAATTCAGCTTGGCCCTGCGTTCCGTAGAGCAAAGTTCTTGCGAGAAAAGTGATGCTATGTCTCATTGAATTGTGAATATGGATATGAAGCACTAGTTTACAAACAACACCCGGGTCGTCCGATGTGCCGAAAACCATTCGAGAACCAGTTACCATTACAATCCCGCGAAAGTCTCATTTTGCGAGACTATTTTTATGTACATCAGGTAATACTTCATCGTTACCCTAACGAAACAAGGCACAAATATTATTATTTTTTATTTCACTATCAAATATCGATTGCGTACTATTTGGAATTGTTATCTTTTTACATGTTAACACTTTTTAAGTGTATCAGTTGTGGTGTTATCTTTATTTACATTTTATTTACAAATTGTTTCTTTGATCCTGATTATACTTGTACACGCAGTTCTCCAGCAAGTCACTAGGTGGCGCTTGATACAAATTTGAATATTCACGGTTTTAATGACATAGCAACTTTAATACCAGTCTTCCCGTGATATAACCATGCATTACTTATGAAGCACGTGATCACACTAGCTTTGCATGTGAGTGTCTTGTGCTCATTGAAAGGGGTACACCTGGTTTTAGGGCCGACAAACGCATTTTGGGTTATTGTTTTACGGGACAACATTTTTGAAGTTATTAGTGTTGACTTGAGCTAACCTAACCCATTGTCCTAGATTGATTCTATTAATAATCTTCAATTCTTGCAATTAACTGCCAGTCAGTCGAGGAAACCGAGGCCTGCAGTTGCTTGTTACCAAGTGGGTCCAGGGATTTAGTTGCGGACTACGAGCGCTGAGTTCGTGCGATTGATCTAAACAACATATTTCTCACCAATTACGTCACTGTAACTTGACGTATCTCTCAGATGAATACGTAAATGTCTAGTGGTCTTCCCGTGTCCAAATCGTCCACAAAAGAAACACAAACACAAACCGCGATTCACATGAACAAAATACAAACGGCACATTTAAAACAAAAAAGGAAAAGTTGACATGGACCTTGTACATAATAAAATTTTGGCAAACATCACTTGGTCAGCATTCCTGTTTTTCCACACGCATTTAGATAATTTAACTATCTTGTTCCACTGAGCTCAGTACACTGTAGGCGTTATATTCTTCCAGAATTTTGCATAAAAATGTTATTATTTAGATATTGACGGGTTTAATGAATTTCATGTTTTAATCGAAATTCATAATCGGCGCGCAAAAGACCTGTAATTGGCACGTTCGTCATGAGGAATGCCACAAGGGCTGCAACAACAAAATATATCCTCGTCAGCTCTGAAAACTGCATGCCGACGACGCTATTTAATAGTTTCCGTGAGGGGGAGGCCCACCTAAATCCGCTTCTGTTAATATTGCGCCGGGTATGTGCCCAATTGAAATTTTCAGCTCTACGAGCACTGGGGACATGGGTTTTCAACCTTAGAAATCACTTCATATCCAGGAGGAGTTAGTGACTTCGAATCCCCGTCGCGCTATAATACACAGTGTCTGTATTGCCACGTTTCTCTGTCCAGATTAATTTATCGTCTGGTGTATTGAGAAGACTTAAGACGATTATTTTGCGACTAAGGTGGTTAAACGTCGATTTAAGCTCTACAAGCTGCCAGTAGAGTGAATTTCGTCTGCAAATTAGAGAACTGATTTGAGCATTGTGTGGCATCAAAAATACTTTCATCCAAACCATTACTAGGAAATTTTGACAAAAATTACGTTTTACGTACTTGTAGACTGGCATATCCCTGGTTTGGGCTATTCATAGGTCGTAAAATATCATTTTACAAAGGCCAGTGTAAACCACGTGCTAATGTTCAAAACATTAACTTTCTTCACGAGTGTATTTGACCTTCCAAAAAAACGCCGTTGCGTTCCTTTGCTTCGTCAACTTGGTTACAGCTGAAGTTCCCCTGGCTTCCATACAGCCATGGCTACTGTAACTAACCCGCCACGACAAGTAGGACAGTGAGAACCAAACCACGTGTGAAATACCGGAGTTAAGGTTTTGTGTTAGATTCAGAATTTCGAAATAACGGCACGAGCTTAACGATTTCGATTCTTATGCTGGTGGGGCCTGTCCCCTAACTTGACTTCCTGGGAATCTACATTGTAAGAATTCAACCTGTGAATTGAGCTGAAGGACAAATGATTTTCGTGTAAACAGGTTTTAATCATGGGCGGCGCAGCACTGAAAAAGAAGTGGGGGCTATAGCCCCCCTGCCCCCCTGTAGTGCACCGCCCGCTCTCCAGCCCCCTATGGTGAGTCGCCCATGTAACGTATACGACCTGATAGGAGGTCGCTTGTCTATAAATAGAAACTGGATTATGAACGTGGAACACTTTTATGTAACTTTGGCGCTTGCAAAAGTCATATTTCGTCAGAGATATAATGTTTTCGCATTCAACAATCGATTAAAGCGGCATTAATATCGCGATTTCTGTCAATTTTTTTATTTAGATAACTAACTGTTACGAAAATCGTCTCTTACTATTATTCCTTACTCAGTGTAGAAGTGATCTTTGCCGAGACCGTACCAATCTGTTTACTTCTTCAGATCAATCTCACGAAGCTCAGGTCACACCGTGACCCGAACGTTACGAGTTTGTCCTCAAGCAGTAACAACACACGGTCCGTTCGTTCGACCTGATTTGACTAAGGAACAATTTGAGACCAATTTCATAATGGTAAGAGGGCTAAATCAGAAGTTTTGGCAGAAAGCTCGGGTTTGATGAGGCTTTAACTGCTTTTTTGTGACACTGGCATCAGTTACAGCTCGCATGAAATTGCACCTCATAGCTTCAGAAAGGTTTGAGCAAAACGTTGAAGCACGGACAATTCCCCTGTCATTTCATTGTATGTCCTTATTTCAGCTACTGGTTACAGTCTGTCAGTTAAAGTTTGACACTGGTAAATGGACAATAATCTAATATATGTATGACGCATTTAAAAATTTATACTCCTGATCTATTGGTCAGAATTTTCCATGCCAGAAAAGCGTCACGTGCACCGGGTAGAATTACAGTGCATTATGGTCACTTATAATGATTATGACGCAATAACGAGACAGGAGTGAGTTCGAATATTGTTATAAAATTGGATTTTCTGATACACCTGTCAAAATGTCTCGAAGGATATAGAATAATCTACTATGGTTCTCAATTAACACCATTGTGTCAGAACAATTTCTTCATAGACAGTGACACGTTGGAACCGACTGAAAAAATGAAAACCCTCAAAAATCCGAGTTCAGTTTACAACCTGAGGCACTAGAGTAGATTTTGATCTACTCACAATTCATCAGCTTTGTACGTTTTTCGATCTGGAATCCATGTGAGAATCATGCGGCCTCGTGCATTTGCCTTCGAAAAGTAAATTAACTAATTTCTAGTACAAACGTGGGGACACAGCTGGGGCAAGCTGGTTACAGTTCATCCGGCTAGAGCGACAATCGAAAAATGAAGTACTTTTGTCATGTGTGTAAAACATCAAACTGGAAGTTAGCGCCCATAAACTCGAAAAATTGCTTTTGCAATACACGCATTAATATTGAGACACACTCGTCCAATCAAAACGCTGGGTCATCTTTCTTGGTGGCCAGCCAGTGACCAAACGTTTTTATTCAGATTTGAACCAAGGTACTTTCCAGGAGATTCAGAAAAAGACTGTTACGCAACTCTGCACAGTTACCAGACATGCCTTGCCAATGTCTGCCAAAAAGTCAACGTAATATTTTAATGTGTCCATACGCCCGGATGAAATTTCACAGCTCTTTGTCCGCGACTGCCCCGTCAGAAAAAGGTATGAGGTAACACTTCGTTCGCCAGTCTTATCACGTGTCTTTGTGTTTGCGCTAGGAATAATAATACTTGTTCCTAAATGTTTTTGCTTCATAAATTGGTCCCACAGTGAATAAGGTATTTGTGAAACGTGTAATATCGTGTTGATATTTTCATACAAAGACGTGTTTGTGTAGCATGTGAGGACCTGTGAGCATCATGGGACTTTATCCGCCTTACGTCAATTGCAGCAGCAACGAGTTAACAGCCAGCATGGTTCAAACGAGACGTAGTCGAAATTACAAATACTGAAAGCTGACAACATAACACGCTAAACGGTGTCAAGTCTTTAAAGTGCTTAATTTATTCTACTCACATTTATTTCATGCCACTTTTGACCACAGTTTAAAAATGTTGTTTTGTATACTGGAACTAATAGAACTAATAATATCAGTCGAGAAAACACTTGCGACATTTAAATTAAACTCGAAAGACCTTTTGAAACTAAAACCCAGAACTATTAACATTTGTAACCTATTACTTAGAAGATGATTCTGGTTATCAAATCGCTTGCCTAAACAACTGAATACCCTATTCACCGGAAACAGTAATTGACAGATCCGACAGTTCGGACGTACCATGCTTCTAATCAAGGTATTATCATCAGTAAAAACGGATTTATGGGTTCAATTACAAAATCTCCCTGCAGTTATCCTCTCTGACGATACAGTATTGTTGAGGCGGCAGCTATCTGCATTTTCTCGAACAGTTTGGCTTGTGTGTGAAGCAGTCCCCGAAAAAAGTAGCATAAAAACTAGAATCGAAATTTGAAATAACGTAGCCAGAAAGGCGACCGTTGAGAAGCCAACCGGGGGCATTGTTTAGTAGACGCAAGACAATCGCGAGAAAAGTTAGTGGATCACGTCCCACGCTTGAAATGTATTGCGAGATCTCGCGAAAGTCTTCGGTGATATTATTTGTTGGCGAGTATCTTGCGGCTACGTAACGCAACCCGGGCTACTGCCAGTTTCAAGTCCGCTTCAAGTGTTAGAAGGGGAGAGTTGGAGATGACCGTTGTGGAGGAATCGATGACGACAGATTGACGGGGGCGAAAGTGTCATGTCAAAAGCTGGTCTCGACAATATATCTTAACTGAGCCAGCGTTGTTGCTGTTACTTTCTCGGTCGATATCAGAAGTGTGTTCCGCAGACGCCAGAAAATCGCCAAAAGATAAAATCATGCGAGTGAAAAATGAGCAGACTATGCTCAGGATCTTTTTTGCAAACCCTAGCAAAATGGCGGCCACTCTATGAGGTGACGGAAGTCCACGGCTTCGAGTTGGGCAAGCGTGGCGCATGCGCACTAGCCTGGTAGAAAACTAAGTAAAGTAAAGAAACCGTTCTTAAGGGACCCAATAATAAAATGCAGTTTTCCCTTAAAAGAGGGAGTAATAGCTGAAAACGGCGCTTGATAATGATTTTTTCACTCGTTCGTGAAAGTTGAGGCGTTGTTTGGAAGCAGAAACTCTCAAATTATTCACAAAGTTAGCTTTTATCCTTAAACCTCGGCTTTGATGACCAGCCGATGCTGAAGAGGTCGGCGAAACATAATTTACCACTGTATTGGCTTTAACTGCAGTAATTTAAAATACTTTTACTTAGTATGCAGGCTAACGAACAGTATGAATATTGACCCTGAGGTGACGGTTTGCGTTATGTCCTGGTTTCAAAGCTTTGAGAAAATAGAAATCTTCAACAATTTCTATTACTATATACTAATCGGATAGACAGGCATTTATTATACACCGAAGCCGGGAAAGTTCGATTGGAACATTTATCAAGGTTAAAATGCTATCCTACTCTCACAACTAAACTAATCCAATGAACTAATAGGACTGTTGGAAATAATGTGTGCGGTGCAAGCAGTTTTCGACGCGAGGGTCAGCTATGGGTGTTTTTCTAATCATTTAGAAAGACGAGCACAGGATGAATTCTATTGCGGCCGGCGGATTTGCGGCACGTGACCATCGTTAATAACAAACCGGGGATCCAGGCTTCTAATTTGGCAACGCTTGCGAATGAGTTATCTTTTATAAGATCAATGAATGCGTGAAATACCAGACAGGAACGGATAATTCATTAGGCCTGTATTTACGATTCGAATTTTGATATCGTTGGATGCTGATTGATTTCGTCGGTAGATCAAAACTGTTGACATAATCAAGGTAATACGATGAAATGTGGCAATAGGAAATAGTTTTCTCCTAGGCTATGTTATCTTGTGTTCCGAGTCGGTGATAACAAACAGGTACTCGTAAGCCTACTCAAGATTTTGTAATAAATACTTTATTAGCCTCCCACTTTTTCATTTCATGATGGCAACGGCATTCCAAAATGGTGTCATTTTACACCTAGTAACCGGGGATTTTGAACTGGGAATCCTGGGAAGATTATCCCGCTAAAGGAGTGGACTGTGTACCTCAGTGTCGGCAATTTGGTTTGATATGCAGTGGCGGATCCAGGATTTGGAGTTGGGGGGGGGGGCAGGGCAGAGTATTAACTAGGATTTTGCCCGTCAGACATTCCCACCCCCGAATTGCCAAATGGAATATGGGAAAATTTTAGGGGGAGGGCATGGAGTCTTGCCCCACCCTCCCCCCTAAATCCGCCACTGATGTGGGTATGTTTCAGGCAGTTTTGGAATGGATATTTCATTTGAAATAATCCGTTATCGATACAGACCATTTTTCAAAATCGGGTATCTTGATCGTTAAAGTGGTAATACTGATGTAACTGTCTACACTGGTTATCATAAAAAATCGACAATAGCTCATTAAAAGGACACGACCCAGCAGTCCACCTGTTGCGTAAGAAAATATTTCCTTACCCTATCGTTCTTGAATTTGCCCGGTATAATCTCTCGGCGAGGCCTCTTGGCACGATTCTCTCTGTTCTTGCTCCTGTTCTTACGCCCGCCCTTGCCCCGGCGGGAGCGGCGTTTCCCTGCTTCGGCAGACATCAGTTCGAAGGCAGCCAGTATGGTTAAGCCGACCACCAGGAGAGTACCGACCCTCATGATGTGTTTTACACCTGTAATGTATAAGAACAGGTGAGAGAACGGCAAGTAATGTGTGGCGGGCTCTCTTGAAGGTCGATGGATGGAGAGGGAATTCCCTCATAGAAGGAATTGGTGTAGAAACATGTCGCTAACTCAGGTGGGTATTTTACCCAGCCTGGTACATCGTTTCTGATGGTGGATTTTTTGGCACTACGACATTGTCTCAAGTTCGTAATTTGGCATTGCGGTAATGTCACTGCTTTGCATTGGATACGTTGAATGTTGCGGTTGCCATGTTGGTGATCAATCAGATTTGAGAGATGAACATGTAGGCTACCCATTAAGTACAGAACGCGAAGCGTCTTGAAATACAACAGTGTAGCTTGAAATAATTGTAAAAATGCGGAACTTGAAAACGGAAAGATGCAAAAACCGGTTAGACATTCAGGGCCCGCTGTTACACGTACACAAGGATCTCTGCATCGGCGGCGGATTTAGCAATGAACTCACTTTGGCACTTTTGTGAAAAGGAGCAAAAGTTTCATTTAAATGAAATTGGCTGGGCTGTATAAAACTTTCAAAGTTATCTAGTAGATAAGCCTGGTTGTTGCACCGTGTCAACAGCATTGTTCAACAATGATAGGGTGACACGCCATAGGGTGGCGCTATTGTTCTCCTGCGTATCAATTGCTTGCCAGCAAGTGCATGCAACAGTTCTTTATTGACAAAACATCGCAACTTTCATTCATCCAAATAATACAGGACATCATAATTGATACTTGAGAACTTGTACGATTCGGTTCCACTGTAAGCGACCATTTGTTGCCCGTGGTCATGTATAATCACACTGTCCTTTCAAACAGTGAACACCGGGCTAAAAATTAGACTGGCTGCGATGTTGCGATGTCTCCGGAACGAAACTGGGTAAAATAGTATTAAAACTATCATCCTAACAAGTATGATATATGATGCCATCCGTGTGAACAGGATATCTGCGATTTGAAACAAACTACAAAATCAGAAAAAAATTGTATCATGTTCCTATGGGTTGTCGACCCAACTAGTTGTTTAGTTAAAATCAGTTTGTCTTAACCAACCGTTTGATACAGGCCGCCGAGTTACAAGATTTTTCTCATGTTGCGTTTACGGTATATTACTGAATAGGCGTGTTTCTAAAAGACTTCATACAGGTAGAATGGTGACTCTTACGCTTACTAAAACTCGCGAAAGTTTGAAAGAAGCTGTTTTTTATGCCAACTGACTTGTCTTTTGGCTACATGGCTTTGCATTTTAATTTTGTATAGCCTACTATTTTTTAAACAATGCGCTGATAATAGACATCTAGTTGATGCACCCAAGCAAATTCGACTTCGATACCTCTGGTGAAAACGTCGGGTACAGCAATCGATGCTTTGTTGCAAAATAAGGCATTGGGTATACGAGTACCGATCACATGATTACTTACAGGAACAATATAATCATTAAACGAACAACTGTTAAACAGGTATTATTGTGCAACTACCTAACGAACCAATTTGAGTCATTACCACTTGACAGAACATGACGTAATCACATCTTTAGGGCACAACTTGTGTGGTTTCAGGAAACTAATTGCCAATATGATTCAACAGTGCCACGTACGATTCATGATTATTGGCTCACCAGATTCTCGACTTCTCACGCTATTCTAAGATCCCACGCGTAGTGTTTTATGCATCAGCAACTAGTATCAAGTTCAAGAGATGTCATGTAGCGTGAAATTATAAAATAATATCCAAGCATAAATGTATATGCGCTAACTCCATCGACTTGTCAGTTTATTTTTCATCATTGTCTCGTTCTGGGAGCAGAATAAGGCATAATGCGAAGCGGCCTACTGTTCCCACGGCAAAAAATGTAGTATGTTTCACATACTGTATGGATCATACGCAGTTTACTATTTTTCTCATCAACCGCCAACCCAGTGACTATTGTTTGGAAAACGATGATGACGACGGTGACAATGACGACTATCTCTGTGCTCATCTATCAGTTGAACATTTGGATTCGATTTCCATTTCAAATTTGATGGCCAGTCATGCAGAATAGATATTACCTAACACTTTAATAGCTTTTTAAATGAAACGGTTTATGACAGCAGTCAAAGTTAGTGAGCCCTGACTTGGCAAGGACCGAAAGTTCGAAAGATTCAATCATTCGCTAAGCAATATCAGTTGTCATTCTAATTATACAACGGTTTATGGTTCCCCTAGGTCTTGCTGTTCTGATTTGTTGTAATGAAAATCTTTGAGAACTGGACACAATCGTACCCTGGAATTAACGACGGCGGAACATTTATGCATAATTCGAGGATAAAAATGCTCGCTACAGTTACGGAAACAACACTACAGTAACGGATCACAAATGCAGCCGAACTACTTTTATTTTACATGTGTTCAGCATGCTATATGGGCATAATGTAAGGAACCCCAGATTACCATTAATAACAAGTTAAAAAGAAAACGATAGGAATTTTATAAATTGAGTCTTTCACCAAAACAAGTTATCCACGAAGCCGAATAAGACGGTAACTTACCTTAGATTTGAAGCTTTAAGTAAACAAATCTTTCTTGTATCCTAAAATGTCACAGTGGTTTACAGATAGACCAATAATTTAATCCCTTTATCCGTAGATGAATACACGCAAACGTATACAACTGAATATACGAAGCTGTTATTCTTCACTGGGAGGTTTACGCAAGGCCAATAACTTATGAGAGGCGTGCAGTGTAGGAATACAATGAACACATTGCGCATGTACCGGCATGACTGGCCAATCCTCAGGAGCAGACGATACGGAACCAATTTGGCGAAACGAATCTGTGGTATTCCTACGAACAGCTTCCAGAATAAAGAAACTAGAGTCTACTTGCTACGTGATTATTTCTTCCTTGGTTTTCTTAAAAATGCAAAGTGAGGGTGATAGACCCTGTTTGTTTAAGGCAAAGAAGTTGAAGGTGCATCACCAGATATTAAGCACTTCAACTTTTAAAAAAATCAACACTGAACTATGCTTATTTTGAAAAAATGCTATAATGTTGAAAGTTCTTAACTCTTCAATAATTAGTGAGAATTAAAATTTGTTTTAGAAATAAAGCAGAAGAGCAGAAGTGTCTTTAATGCGGCTCGAACCATGTTGGTAGCTAAAATTTAAATGTAAGTAGTCATTCTTAAGGCATCTTCGTGAAAAACGGGATTTTCCATGGATTTAAAAGTGTTTTTCTTTTCGTTTCAATTAAAAAAAGAACAACAATCGGTCAAACACTCCTGACTAGCAAATAAAATGTGACATCTTGACCTCAACATCGATTTTGCGTATATTCTGAATAGAGCAATCATTGACAAATAATTACATTCAAAAGGCCAATAATCATCATTACTTAATTAACAATTAAGCCCCGACTCACTTTAATTTTAATTTAAGTGTTCGTTCAAAGAGGGCCACGTACCGGGACACGTACATGTACAAGTAACAGCAAGTACTTATACTATAAAGTGAAATTACTGAGAATGACGTCACTGATATGCATTTTTTCGATTCGTGTAAAAATATCAATTGTCTGATTACAGGTGAGACATCGTTAATGTCATAAAAATATCCTTCTCTCAGTGTAAGCGTGTATCATCAAGTAGTGACCGTGACCTCAAGTCTTTCACTGCAAACAAGGTAAGTGCAAAAATGTTTCTGGAGCAGTGGGGGCCACATGATCTTTACTTCACAACGACAAGGGGCCTCAACACTCCGTTTGTCTCAACGAACAGTAACCCTCAATTAAAGGAATGTTATCGGTTTTAAGGACATAAACGGGAATTTTTGGGATTTTGGGATTATTGCCGAATGCGATAGACTTCGTATAGATTACACCAGTTTAAAATAAAAAAATACGTTGTTTTTTCTGTGATTTCATTGCAAATCGATAATTATCGCTGTTGTCTGCCAGACAATCGCTGAAATCAAGACCGGCCATTACACCAGGTAGATACAATGAAAATTGTCATTAACCGGTTGAGATTTAGGTCCGATAAAAGAGTTAGACATCGATCACGACATTTGCAGGTTGGATTCCGCGCAACGGCTTATCTCAGAAATCACCTTTCTCTCGTCGATCATGTTCCTATAGGTTTTGACATCATACCAGATCAAGGCTTTGTTAATTGGTCCTGACATTATCCCAAGTGACCTCTGGCTACGTCTAATTACCTCTCGTGAGCCGAAGTAATTCCGATTTGTACAATCTGAGAAAAGCACTAGGGGACATGCAATCATTTCGAAAACACCAACTGTAATGCACTTCTTCAGGATTTTGTTCTCACTTTCTTGGAGTAATATTACTTGTTGTAGTGAAATCGTTCACGTGAGCGGCTCAGGCGAGCGTTCCGCCCAATGCGAGAATCTCGCGAAAACGCAAGACTCCGCGAGACATCGCAACGTATTACAAGAGAAGTGAGTTCTTCCCTACCACGGTAACGTGTTAGTCTACAAGACACTTTGATACGATAAATTCTAAGACTCGTACGTGTAGAAAAGGCCCAAATACTTTTAATCCACTCATCACTTTGCACAATAGGCGAATTTCTGCACCTTCCACGCAAATCATTCTGTGGCAGATGAACAAGGAAACACTTTGTAACGTCTCGAGGGTGATTGTGTGTAATAGCTTGTCACCGTTCTATAGTTAGAACATAATGAAAACAGTATACGGACCACCGCCGAACAGTTGTGTATTGTACGCCCAAGATGTTCAACATATGAAAACAATGCTTATAATTCATTCACAGCCCAAATGGCGCGAAACCGCCGAATAGACGTCTGCTGGGCCGTCTGTTTCTTGCTTGTAGTGACAAAAAATATCAAAAAATCCAACTATTGTTTAGTGAGAGCTGTAGAATAACAACGATGTAAAATTCCTAATTCTTTCCGTTGTACTTTGTGTTAAATGAGAAACACCGTAAATAGAAAGTATTCCATTTTGTAAACTTCACGCGGAACGACAAGCCACGCAATTAGCTGAGACTTAGTTCTTGTGCCCTTAGGCTCCGAGAGATTGATTCCACAGAACGAACAACGCACAATACAGGCGATTAACTATATAGCAAAGAGTTTGACGCCATAAACTTGACAGATAAATTCAATCTTCGCTAAGTTTATCCCGCTTAGTTCTTTTAAAGAGGTACAATCCAAGCGTCTCAGTAACATTGAAAGTACCGCGACGGGCCTTCACCGTCACGTAAACACTGTTTGGTTAAACTAATCGAGCACACGATAATTCAAGGCGACATTTTTTATATTAATAAAGCACTTACTATTCAAATGAACAAAAGGTGACCCCTGTATCAGGCACACGTAACTTGCATGGAATGATACATATCTTCAGTCGCTGACCTTTACTTTTACTGGAAAAAATGTCTTTTAAAAGGCAATTCTTAGACAGGCCATACTGTATTAAATCAAAGTAGCCTAGTATTCTCGCAAAAGGTTAGAGATGAAAAGATCTTCAAAACTGGTCCAGCTTGTGATTCCGTGAATTTCCCAACCAAAGTAAAAGCCTTTTCCTACCCACATACAAATGTACTTTTCTAGTGACAGGCTTGAAAGGCATCACCAAAATTATTCAGCTTGTTGTCGGCAAATAGTTGAAATCACTTGTTAAAATCACAAACGTGGACGAATTTTGGGGATTTCAATGGAGAGTATCGGCTGTTGGCGTTGTCACTAGTATATTAACTTACGGCTGTAGTTACAGTACTGCCGGGGAAAGGACAGAAACTTATAATATAAGTTTCGGGAAAATATTCGCTCGGGGGAAGGGTGAATGTGTTGGTTGAAAAGTTAGGGGGTGAAAGTAGGGATGACCCACACTGATATTGAAGACAACTCTGATAGAAGGGAGGGAGGGTCAAAGTGTTGACGATCGGTTGAAGGTCAGCAGCGTAATCGGACAATATTCACTCAACACCATCCAGCACTCCATGTAACGTCTAGACAACGAACCAGATAACATCTGAACAAAATTAATTATAAAGATATTTTGTATATGCCTACTAATCGGAACCTCGTTTCACTTTTCTTGTCTCAGATTTCGGTCCAAAACAAAAAACCTTATTACCACTTGATCTCAATGTACTCAAATGCATAGAGTATGTCGAATGACGTGAGGAGCTGATTGACAACTTCATTCACGAGAGCCCTGAACCTATAATTTTGCAACATATAGGTGGATAATGAAGTCAATGGCGCTAAATTTATAGGTGGTCTAGGGTTATTTGTTAAATTACGACTCATTTGGCAGCGTTAGACCATAAAGCATTTTCAATTCTAAACTCTAGCTCCAGGCCCATAATCTTACTTCAGTTTATTGACATGAAATTGAGAAAGCTATAAAGTAAACTGTGTGTCAAGATGAATTGCAAAATTAATATTTCGCATTATCTTCTCGCTTTGCGAGCTGATAATTCCATACGACTATTTTAATACTTTAAAACATCACAGATCCATTAGTAAGCCCTAGCGCTACTCGCCAGAGGACATACGTATGAAGAAAATAGGCGTCACTGTTATTTGGCAAGGAAAAACTCGTCAAACGAACAGGCGACTTACTGTAAACAGTGTTCAGGGACAGCGATACCTTCAAACCGGAAATACCTATACAAGAAACAGTGACAGTTGTTCTTGCATCCGTCGTTAAGGTGTTAAGCAGTTACAAGAAATTCTTCAGTTTAGGGGAATTTTATTTCGTCTAAGTTCTTAGTAAACATAGATTTTAGTAGAATTCCGTGTTAACAAGGTGTGTATGGCAAAGCCATCGCAGAACAATGTTTGGTGAAGTTTTGACTACTCTCAGCACTGTAGTGAGTATTTGAAAAAAAAAGGAAATGCGACTTTAACAATAATTTTGCCAATTTTAAGATTGTTCACAAGAGCAACGCAGAGGATTGATACACGACCACCGCGAGCTTAGCAAGTGGCGAAGAACTAAACGATACTATACACCTCCATGCATTAGAGTGAGCAACACCTGTGAAATTAAAATCACGGGATACAATGCTGCCCATCCCAAAATTGGCAACTGCAATCCTGGTAGATATTGATATGCCGCGAAGAAAACTAAAACTACTACTAGGAGGCACTGCAGCAGTCGACGGACGCTAAAATGCTAAAATTGCCACTTGGTGGCGCAGACAATGCAGCCGCCGGGAGCAAACTGCCGGGACTGGCAGTTTCGTTCTTCATAGAAGTACATCGACCAAATTAAGCTTCCACCAAGTGACTTGGTAGTTAATAAGATAGACGCAAAAAGACAAAAATTTCAAAAGGGCGCACTGCATTAGTCTAAAAGTCAACGGAAGACATCCTTCACACCTTTTGGCAGTACGGCTGAGAAGCGAACGCCGAGATAATAATATCGCAACGAGGGGCGCACATGACGGAGCTGTCCGAAAACTGTCGAGTAATGTCCCCTCCTTGAAACAAACTCACTCTGTGGAGCTTAGTAGAGATCCAACAAGTTTCTTGAACTACAAAAGTAAGCACAAAAACAAAAATGCCACCTTAGCACAGAAGTAACTGAATTTTTGCGAAAGTCGTCTTCATCCGTTGTCACGTTCCTGTTAACACATATGCATTAAACATTTTACACGGAATTCCTGAAAGGGTTTAAGAGCGTCGATTGCGGATGCCGGAAGGACTTCGCCGTGTAACGGACAGAAATGACGACAGTACGCACACGTGTATAAGTGAGCGCACGAAAAAAAAACTGCAAGAGAGTAACACTACAGTTTTTGTACTGAAGGATATTATATTTACAGGTACATTCGACCAAACATTTGTTATATGTTTTGGTCGATTTATCAGTCACTGACAATGTTTTAAAGTAAAACAAATGTTTCACTGCAATTACCTGTAAATACGATATCTTTCAATGCAGTCTCTTGACAGTCGTTTCTTCTTATCAATGTGGCCCAATACGAGAATTATTAAAATAAAACAACGTTATTGCAAACCAGTATCAGGTATTCTCTGATTTTATACTGATTGAATTGTCACGTGTAGAAACGAATACCACTTTAATAAAACTGTCCGCAGATCAAACGAGTACAGTAGCTCAAGTCCCTCGATTAAGTGTCATAAACGTCACAAAAATGTCCAACTCGTCAACTTTTTCACCGCAGAAAACCCTACGACGTGTTCAAGATTTTGCCATCATGAGCTCTGGTGATATGAACATAGATAACGCACTGCACTTAGAGCAAGTCGTGGTTACGATTAACAGCAAAATCCTAGGAACCAGGCAAGTGCGACTAGTTAAATGAACGCTATTACCAAATTGGTTACTGAAAATTGTCTTAAAGTCTAGAGGTGCCCCACAAAGTGCCTGGTCGGGCGCCCTGTAATTTTCTGCTCGGTGCACTTTATCTCCTCATCTAACCCTGAATGGACGCCAGTGTCAGTAATTCATACGAATAAACACGGTTGCGTTATGTAGTCATTTGTGTTCTAATTTGTACTAGCGCGTGTTCCGTGGGCTAACAGATAAGATTTTCAGACAAAGGAAGTGGGGACGTGCCCGAAGTCGTGAGTGCAAGATGCGTTCTCAAGTGGATTATAAGCTTAGTAGAATGGATTTTCGTTCTCTGAGTATTGTAAGTAGGGCGAACGTTATGTAATGTTGAGAAAATGCAGTAGGCCTACTTCGTAGTCATGACGTGTGCACTGAACGGACAAGATACACTTCATACTGGTAGACACGGCCAGATATCTTAACATACAGTAAAGTATTCAGAACATGTTGATATTTTGAGACACATCTTCATTCGACTGTTAAAAGATAACTTCCGTAGGCAACCCAATTTGGGATAGGATTTCTGCACGTTGGTACTCAAACAAGTACCGCCCCCTAACGGCCAAAAGACAGGTGGCGAGTCTCCGTGGAAATGCAATATATCCAATGACAAGGGAATGTATTTAAATTTCCTAGTCAATGTGGTCGTTCGTTTCTTTTGATTTCTGCTTGCAGGAGACGTCATGTTGTTACTACAAAACAACAAATTACTTACAAAGGAGACTATTTTAGAGTCGATACCAGACTTTTAAACTAATTAAAATTAGTTTGTGTCAGCGGGAATCATGTTAACGAAACTGGATAAAAGAGCTTTTCCCACGAATAGGAAAATACAAAAGTAGTTGCGTTTAACCTTCTTCCAGTCAAAACTGCAGGTCACGAGAAAATTGGTGAAAACCACTGTAGTGAATGCAAATTTGGTTTTAAAATACATGGAGGTAGTTTCTCAGAAAAAAGGACGTAAAGCAGATCACAATAACCACTCACATTTCATAAAGCAGGTCACAATAACCACTCACATTTCATAAAACAGTGTTGCACATCACAATAATCACTCACATTTCATAAAGCACATCACAATAACCACTCACATTTCACAAAAGTTCAAAAATAACGCATTAGCAAATAAACAGAAACCTCAAAGGAAGAAAAAAAAAATCCATTTATTTGACTCTTTTCAACTCAGCAAAGAGAAAAAATAACAACATTATAACAGCTTCAAATATTACGAAAAATAGCACGACTCGTTTGATCATTTCAAAGTATATCCACACTAACACGAGTTTAAATTTCAGAAAATAAACATAATGAAGTTTTCCTACCAAGCGCCCCTCATAGAACCTTTTCCATTATGAAAAGTTTACTAGCGATGTTTTCCTACGAAGCGCCCCTCATAGTACCTTTTCCATTATATAAAGCTTAGCCAAGCATCTATCCACGTTCTCCTTCTATGCCTAATAAACCAGTTCCGAAATTTACAAAGTTTGACAAAATAGCACAAATTCCATACACACACGATGCTACGAAATTAACTCTGTATGAAACCGAACTTTAAAAACTGAGGATGGGCTGCAACAGAGCTACATGTAATTCTGACAAATCAGTTTTAACATTAACAAAAGTCCCGTTTTAGACATCAACCTTTGGCCCGGCGCAACTGACACGGAGCAAATTGATCGGTGTCAAGCGTCCGTTTAAAAACATACTTGCGCTGGAACAACTCGTTCCGTGTCAGCTGATCCGTGTCAACTTTTGTAGTGTAGACGGCATTTATAGAGGTGCTCACCCATATTCCGTGCACTCGAGGAGTTTGTTCAACAAAATGTAAAAGTTCACTCGAGTATACAATGGAAAACTGCGCAAAGATCACACGACGGGTAATTCATTGGTTATTTACTTAAAATAATGAAAATATCATACACAAAACTGTTGGTGACTGAATTCAAGCATTTATGACCATAGTGTGAAGAGTTTAAGGGAAAACAATACAGCTCAAAGTAGATAACGAATACCTCACATTACAATAACTTATAGGGTAAGTACAAGTTCCTGAGACTCCCTCTGTGGGGACAATTGAAGATGATGAACGCGTGCACTCGAGTCACTGAGGAACAAGAAAAATACTCATGCGAAGTTACTGTCAATCAGCAGAATCACCATACAGCGTCCCCAGTAGTTAACAGTAGTACAACAAATTGGTGTGAGGAGATTTAGAGGTTAAAGAAAGGTGGAAATGAATTGACTTAATATAACAAATTTGTTTTCACACACATTTCGCTCATGTATCATCAACTTTATGCAATCCGCGCTATCACAACACTAATGGGCCATTTGAAGCATCCCTCTCGACATTTGAAGACTGACAACATGGTATAGAAATTCCGCGACTGGTTGCCGTCTATGTTACGTAACAGAATCATCGAACATTGTGAAGACGTTATTGGATGCGATGCGCATTTAGCTGCATAAGCAAGTAGAGATCCACAAGGGAGAAAGCAAAGACCTGGAAATGGGAAAGATGGCATTGCGAGGTGTAACGCTCGATGATGCTGACCATTGCCTGACTTTCTTTGGGATCTATTTGTGTGACTTGCAGGACTTGGAATGACCAATGACAAAAAAAGAAAAAATTTCCAGGTGATGTATCCTTCCACAAATAAATAGGTTTGTGTGATAGAAATATTTTGTGTTGTAAAATTTAACTGGAACAAACATTTTTACGCCAATAAAATCAAAATAACGACAAAAAATAAACAAGACAGGAAAGTGGAGGAAATCCTCTCAAAAGAGGAAGATTCTAAGCACTGGACTTGAGTTGTTTGGGTGAAAAACAACTCACTTGGAAACAGATGAGGAACAGAATAGTGACTTTGACTTCATTGCTGAAGATGACCAAGGGGTTTGGGGGTGCAAAAAGTGTCTGTTAAGCAATCAAGTCTGCTGATCATGGCTTATACCCTAAAATACAAGTTGAAGGGCGAGGAGATAGATTATCTCCAGAAGCTGATGAACTTTCATTATATTCCCAGCTCACCTAACACTAAGTACTTATTCTACAAGCTATTTAAGCACACTAACTACACAAACATGTATTTCTGTGACACTTGTGTTTTTTTTGGATTTGATGAGGCAGAGTATGTGTGTATGTGCAACAATAGTGTCGATTAGGCCAAGTCAAAAGTATAATACTCTGCAGATTAGTTGGTGGATTCTCTACTCAAGTTGCTTCTCCAAAATAATAGTATTGCAAACAATGAGGTTGGTGGTGATACATTTAATTGTTTAAGAGATTGTCATGGTTATGTCGCATCTGATGCTTCATTGTTTTGGAACGTGGGCAGTGTACCAGTGTTCATGTACATACTTTGAAGGGAAGAGTTTGAATTAATGGTGATATATGTTTCGGTAAATTAGAAATCAAGCTCAGTACTGCTGAATAGGTAAGTTATGAAATGTGCTCAGTTCTGTAGCAAATCACGTATTATAGTACAAGTCATCTTAACACCCAGTAACTTTGTTAGCACCATTTACAATTTGAATTTAATTCCTAACTAAAACAAATGCTTTTGTTGTTCACTGAACTTGTTTTTAGTCAAGACATACAATGTTTACTACTATTAGTATGCCATCTGTTACTACACTGTGTTCTTAGTGTGTTGTTCTCACAAGTAATCAAACTGTAATTTGTGGCCCTTGCAGTGTTCAGTGTTGGAACTGCTGTACGACGACCTCCAAAGGAACATCCTCATGCCTGACATTGCTAATTGTAGATATGTGCGATTTTTACCGAAATATCTAACGTTAGACTTACAGCAGGCCTGGGATATGCTTGAGAGTCACAAAGTGTGTTAAAATGGTAGAAAATTAGGCGTGACATTTCTGTAGCAGATAAAAGGTTGATTACCGCAGAAGGCCAATGTCTTCAATGCTCGGAAAAATTTAGGCAAGCAAAGTGACTTGCCAAGAAAACGGCAGTCCGGGCACTCTAAAGGAAAGAACTGCAGCCAATTCCAATTATCCGGTGCAACTTCTCTCACCCGACAGCGTTGTTTCACGATACCGCAACCTCAAAGTCAAAGAAACGAAACACGGAGGGTGAGATATTACACAGTACAACTAGCGAATGATTTGACAGTTGAGCTTGAGAAAACTCAGTGTTGAGCTGTCGTTTATTAAAGACGTTAAATTTTCCGTTGAGAAACTGACTGAAGTCATAGATGAGTGCGACGGGAAGGATATCACCGAAGAGTACACGGAGAGAAAGGAAGCTTTAAAGATTGCCTTCTTTGAAGACCAACTGCGAAACCGTGAGTAATAAATTAATGAAAAATGCATGGTACTATAATATCTATAGACACAATTATACGCTTTCAAACTATTGCGTTTGTGTGCTGTCCATATTAACATTTATTCTTGGATACAGGTGTCCACCTCAAAATGAATTTCCCACGGTCGTTCTTTAGTATGCCGATAACATTTTTTTTCAACTGAAGAAGAACAGGAATCTCCCGCGCGCTCAGTCTATGGTTCTGACACTTCAAAGTTTTGTCAGCACGATAGGTAGCCTAAGAAAGTTCGATCTCGACTTCTCTGCAACCCACTGTCAGGAGATGAAAACAATTCTAAGTCGGCCCCTCGAAATAGGGCTTGCTTAGCTGGAATTTAGAACTGCGGTCATGGGAGTGTTTTCAACTCCTGATTGCGAAGCGATGGAGTGTTAGCTGTGGTATCTTAATCAGCGCGTGGTCTCAGCGGCAGGTCACCAGTTTATCCACTAGCGCTCGACTCTGAAATATCTTTTTCAAGTCATCCCGGATCACTTTAAAACAAGGACTCACTTTGTAACCCAAAACGGAAATGGAAATACAATACACATAATCATATTAAATAATGTGTGGCTTATTGAAAAAGGTCTATACTGGTATCTATTTTGTTATTGTAGTATAATATGACTTGAGAACCAAAGGCTTCTTACAAAATTTTGTGTTTAGAACAAGGGCCATTCAGTATCTGAATGAGATTCCATGGTGTAGGTGGGTGACGTACCGATTAAAAGGGTGATTTTCACCAATTTTGGCATCGAATTGGGAAAGGTTTTTGCCGAGTTTGGGCATGAATTGATAGGATATGGTTTTCTCTAAATTTTGTATGACAGGTTTATTTTTCAAAATTTGATTACTATTTAGATACCTTTGCTTTGAATAAGAAATAAATGACTGTTTCTTCAGTGGGTATTATTTTGGTTATTCATTCTGTAAGCCTCTCCGGTATTGAATTCAAGCACCCCTTTGAGTCAGGTTTTGAAACGAGTCACTTTATTCCAGTCAGGGTAAACTTCAAAACTTTACATTATAAGTAATGGGTGGGTTATTGAAAAGGGTTCATGGAGGCCCACTAGTGCCCATTTCTTCTGACGAATATCATGGTCGCAAAATTTTCTTAAACTTCTTAAAGATGTAATTGCATGCTCCTAACTGTGCTAATGGAACTAAATAACAATGCTTTTTGAATATCAACAAAGTGCAGCTGTATTCACTGACAACTTGTAAATGTGAAAACAAAAAATTCTGCAAATAGGTGACCTTAGCACTGACATACCTCGCAGGTTCAAATAGCATCATGTCACGATACTTACTGGATATGGCGGATCATAATCGCTACAAAACCTTTTCTTAATAACATAAGACAATTTTCAACCAACTTTCATATGCACATTGTTTCTCAGTAATTTGGCCTTGCAATCACAGAGATAAGGAATTACTCACAAATTCAGATGTACATGACCTCAGAAAACAAAAACCATTCTACAAGTGAAAATTGCTAATGTACAAGCTACTGTTTTATCTTAAATTACGTACAGGCAACCTTGCCTTTTTTGAATTCCAGGTGATAGCTGCAATTACTGCAACATATGTAAAGCATGGGGAAGTTATGCACACTTCAGCCTGTGTTAAGTCCAATTTGAGGACGCTGCTGGTAGTTGCATAATGCAACAACAAATATAAGAGTGTTTTCATTGTTTCCTTTCAGGCCTACAATCTCCTACAAAGTTGTGTATTCTCATTCGAAGCCTTGTGCCAGGATTTCAACACCAGACATCTAGGGTACTACATTTCTCCACTGCAGCAGTTGAAGGGTAGTGCTGTTGAAACTTTTTTAGCCAATACAAGTACATATCAAGTAGAAAGCTGGCATCTGTAAATTTTCCACATGCCGTAGTGACAAAGAAACTGCAGAGAGGTCAGAGGTACTGTTGCAACCCATGAGATTCCACTCAGGAAAAAGCAAAAAAAAAAGGACTGAGGGAAAAACGATGTACTGATGACATAGTCACAGTAGTAACATGCCTACCAGGGGTCTGAATATGATAAGACTGCTGCAAGTATTTTACTAGTGCCATTTTGGTTCGAATAGCACCTTTCTGTGTCCAAATAGTATTGGTGTACTTTGCATTATGTTGACTGATTTTGTTGTTTAACATTAGCTAATTTAATGTGATATCATAATGGTTGTGATGTTCATAGATCTGGAAAATGCAACAACATAACTCTTAAAGTACATGTGTATTCTATTGTGCTGTACAACACTAAAAGGACAATTGCTACACAAATTTAGAAACAGATCACAGAAAATTATTTGGACAATTTGACCAAATAATGATACACATCAATTTAATTCACGTTTTATTAACTGCTACCTGACGATAAAGTTTATCACGTAAACCCACGCATACTTCTGTCTTCAAAGCTTCTACCTGCCTCTCCTCTGAGGAAACCACCAATATGTGTATTGGTATATTTACGACAAGAATTGTTCTTACACAGTCCACAACCACATGTACATTGAAAATGTAGGGTGACTTTGTCGGGCTTGACTTTGTAACTGTCACACCCATTGTCACCAACTCTATATCATCTTTTTCCTTGGATTGTATAATCTGCAAAGGGAAACATGGCAAAATTTAAAATGAGTGAGAGGTATCTAGAGGCACACAATTAGGATGTTTAGTGATGATGTATCGGCAACACGATTTGGACCCACAAGCAGGACTAGTGAACATAATAGGTCTGAAAACTAGCACTACCCGGAAACCCCAAAACTTTACATCTCATTCCTAAATCAAGCACTACTGTGACAGTCTTGATATTCTAGTGAATGTATATGTTCACTCTTTTACCACCTAGTCTCACATAATCTAACATAAGGAGGCAGGGAAAGGTTGAATTGCGGCATGATTTGTCTCTTATTTTAAAACTGTCATATGCTCACCTTTGCGATTTTGTGTCTAGGGTTACCAACGAATTCTTCTCTTAAATGGAACTATCCAGCTTGCTCAGAAATGGCAAGAAGGAATGGTGTAGGTAGAGTAAATTACCTCTATCTCTGCACTTCTGCTGTACTGGAAGAAGGATGCCAAGCCTAGATAGAAAAACAGAAGTTAGGAAATCACAAGAACCACACTGAACTAGTATTGTACAAGCAAAACTGAAAGTTCATTTCGTACTTTTTCAATAAAAACTTTCTTTAAGGTCATTTCATCCTGAAGGCATATTCATGTGCAAGTCACGCACTTAAATGAGTGTTGTGTACATATCCTTTGTCTATTTTAGTACTTAGTACTTAAATATGCAATTCAAAGAAAAGTTACATGTCAAGTTGGGTTTTGGTACAAACAAGTCAACTACATACTTTAAAGATACATCAACTACATACTTTAAAGATACATCAACTACATACTTTAAAGATACATTGTCTCATTAAATTGTGAATATGCAAATGAAGGACTAATTTAAAAACTACCCAGGGTCTTCCCCTATCAACGTACCAGAAACCATGCAAGAACTAGTGACAATTACAACATCGCAAAAGTCTCATTTTTATGCAAATTTCATTGTTGCCCAAATGAAACACTATCAAATAACAACTTCATTATATTTGAAATTACTGGGGTTTTTGTATGTTCACATTTGTTTTTAAGCTTTCAGTTGCAGTGTTTTCTTTAAAACAGCAAATTGTCTATTGTATGTCACTATGTGGTCTTCTGTGCCATTTTATTTTAGATCCATCTGCATGTACTCAGCAGTCTGTAGCACACCTTTGACAAAGAGCGCATTGCTCGAAATGTGGGGATATTTAAATATATCTTAGTACTGACGCTCGTCGTTTCAGCTTTACTAGTTTTACTATTTTAAATTATTTACGAATGTTTCTTTTTATGTACACACATTTCTCCAGGAAGTCATTAGGTGGCACTTGCTAAAATTCAAAATCTTCATGGTTTTAATGAGACATGGCATCTTTAAAGTATGTTTATGTTCAGCTTGTCCCGATATCAAAAGAAACCTGTGATTCGCATATTGTTCTGTTGGGAAACTAATCATGGACATTGTTTTGCTTTCAATCACTGAGAAAGTCACCTGCTTTGCAATGAGGGTCATTAGAGTAAACTGAGGAAAGTTTGCAACAATTCAGTTTTGACAATAACATGAATTGATGAGAATTAGACGCAAGTCATGTGACCATTGATAGAAAACAAAGGACATGAATAATTTTATAACTCCCAATCCCATCACTTTATTCCCAGGAAATCAAAATAAAACTTACTTCTTTTTGTCATCTGCAGAAATGGTCACAGCAGCTAGATTTTTTGTATGATGCATCAGCCTGTTTTTCTTGTATGTACGGAACATTTTTCCAATACAACCACCTGCCAGTAGGTGTAAACTCCAATCAGGCTGGGGTGGGAGACCAGAGTTACGACTAATTAAACTGGGGCGGGGAAAAAGATTCCATCTACTTCCGACAATGGTGCTTTCAGTGCTGGTAGTGGCTGCTGTACTAGCAGTAGCACTAGCAGCTGAGGACATGGTGACGAAGCCAGAGGACTTGCGGTGCGTATACAAAAAGCAGCATTGCACACTGCACTGCGTTGCAAGTCAGTGTCATGTTTACTCCTCAAGTCCAATTGTGGTGGCACCATATGGCCGAATAAATTTTCTGTGAACTTTCTCTCCTGCAGAGCATGATCTCACTCAGTGCGCGAAGCACTACGTCGGCCTCGCTTTTCACCACCCGCTTCCTGGCGATTCGATCCGCAATATTCCGCTTTAGTTCATGGAAGAGGCTGAACAACTCCTCAAATATTACTTCACTAAACGGAGCCGAGACAAACGTGTCCCACAGAAGTTTCCTTGCTGGATAAAATCCGTCACAATGATATTCTTTTGTCACAAACTCATGTTGTAAGGGCACCACTTCAATGTAACAACTGACGAGAATCTCGAAAACTCCCATTTACAGCATGCAAATTTGATATGCTGAGGGAGTACTTGACTACTGCGCCATCTATACATTGACGGAAAAGCTTAAATACCCGTGACTGCGTGTGGGAAATTGCGATTGCGTGCGCTGAAGTCGATATTTTCAAAGTACAATTACACCACTGTTTAAGGTTGCAAAGTGAGTTTTTTGATATCCTTCTAAAGAAAAAGCGTTACTCTCTCTGATGAAATCATTCGTTTTCTTTTAAATGAAACTTAAATCTTGAAATTAGTCCTTGGAAGGAGACCAAAAACGGTGGTTTAGCTAGTTGTCCCTTCCTGGTTATCTCTTCCTGCTTGTACTGATTTTTCCTGAAGTTTCAACTTGAAATAATTGACATATAATTCAATTTGTTACCGAGTGCTTAATAGTGTGGGAGTCTGATGCTCGATTGTGATTCACATTCAAGCATATAGTGAAACAAGAATTTATTTTTATGTCCTACCTAATGTGAAGTTACATACTAATTACCGGTAAGTGTCTTCAGAGTAAGTTGAGCAAAAGTTGTAACGACTTCTTGATTTGCTTACTTTTCAGGTTTTTTTGATCACCACCAAAATATTGGAAAGTGTTAGCCTGCGGACAGGCGATGATGCATCAAATAATCGACCTACTTCCTTTTATAACCTTTAAGAAAACGAATGGAGTGATGACGTATCTCACCACGTTCCTCACACTTTAACACATAAGAAACTCTTACCCTTAACAGATGATGTGCAGTTGCCAACCAAGCATTTGAAGTCTGTTGGCCAAGATGCATAAAGCACACCTTTAGCCAAAAGAACAGATACAGTCGCATGGTTAGATCTCAGTGCAGCCTGTCTTACACAAGTCACTATGTTTAATAGGCGTAGACAAGGGGAATTATCAAAAATGAAGCTGACAGATTTTTACTGTGCTCACATTTCAGTAGAGGAGGATATTTAGTCAAGCCTGACAAAATTCAAACACAAGAGCCAGCAGAGTTTAAAAAGGGTAGAAATTATGGGCAAAGGAGGCAGGAGGCCTGTGCTGTTAACCAAAGATGATACAAAGTATCTGAATTTGCTCATTGAAATGAGGCATGACGTTGGGGTTGAGGACGGCAACCCCTATGTATTTGCAAGACCTACCAAGAGTTCCACCGATCACATAAGAGGCTGTGATAGCCTTAGAAGATTTACTCCTTGAGTGTGTCCCCAGTTTTTCAGAGAAAAAAGAGCACTACTTTGTTTAGAGGATTTATAAATTAGCTCACATGTTCCAAAGATTCCCATGACCATCAAGAGCCTGGACACCTGGCGGCGTTCTTCAAAGGTCTAAAATAATGAAGACCCCGTTTGGCTTGTAACGATGAGATACTTTTTAGCTAACAGTTTATTTTTTCAAACTGTATCTACTGAAGAAATTACATATTCATCGGTTTCTCGCATTCTCCCAAAAAAATTGAACCTGATATCCACTCAAGAGCAGATGAGACGATTACACTTTGGCGGGAAAGACATTTGTAACGATGGTAGGTCTTTGATTTGATTTGCTTGCATTATTTTTTTGTTTTTGTCTTTAAAACTTGCCGATTCAACTCTCATAATTCAAACAAGAGCAATGCAGAGCGTTGAAATGCGCCCACAATTGCACCGCATACGGTATCCTTCTAGGGTTGTTTATTGGTACCACAAAGTGGCCAGTAGAGAGCATATATGTAGTATGTTGTACTTAGCAAAATGGAAAGGCATGGTCATTGTCTCCTCAATAGGCTAGGGGCAAAATGTGAGTAATCTTCATAATACAAGCACATCCTATACACCAGTTGCTTAAAGCACCACAGAAACATAGAAT